>JAIUND010003528.1:0-15479 GCA_034699125.1 Gisinianus flammeolus
TTTCTTCTGGTGGCAAGTCCACTTGCATAGGCTCAACTGCATTGTAATCAGATCCGGGCATTTTGATGTAATTCGTAATTTTTGGTTTCTACAAAAATATTTATGGAGAAAACTTGATCACTTTTGTTATCGCGTGTTTTACTTGCACAAACTATGTAGTTTGCTGTTTTTCGACAGGGTTATTAGCGAGTCATTTGTTTCTTGATAACAAAACTTGGAAGTAGAAGAAATTGAATAGTTATCGCTAGTACCAAAACCGAAAAGAACTTTAGGTTTGTAATTGTCTTTTTTGTCCGACAATTAAATGAAATTTTTTTTTCTGCTGAGCTCCGAAACTTTTTGAATGTAGAAGTGACCAAGGATTGCGATATCAATTTGTAAAAAAAAATGAGCGAAAAGTGTATTTGAATTAGAATCAATTTCAGTCTTTTTTCTTTTTCTTCAAAATTTTAAAGTGTACCATTCATAAAGTACTTAAGTAGGTAAGTAAATATGTAACTTTATAGTCAATACAAGTACATATTTAAGTGGAGTTTAAGTCTCATTTCACATAACTCATGTTCAAATTACTTCCTAAAAGAAGAAATTTTGATTATATTATGCACATTTCAATACCAAGGCCAAGATCAAATTATTGTGTCATGTTATTAGGCTATGATCGTCATAATGACTTGAGTAATTGTACCAAACGAATAAGTAGTGCGAGGAAATGTAATTACAGTTCGAACAAAAAGAGTTCAAATAATGATGACAACAATAACAACAGTTTTTTTCATCGTGCTGCTAATTTATTAACGGATACCAAGAAGAAGGAATCCTTAAAAAAAATCTATTCTGAAAGGAGATTAATGGGGTAGGTAAATAAACAATTCATGTAATACAATATGCTCGTAGTGTGTTTTGGATTGATTTCTTTAATGTTAACATTATTTTATTTTCATTTTCTTAATTCCTATGATAGGTATAGTATGACCCAAATGTTTGATGTGGTACTTGACATTGCAGCCTACCAAGATTTTCTGCCGTGGTGTCAGTCTTCAGTGATCCTGAACAAACGTCCAAATAATATCGTAGCCCAAATGACTATAGGCATTTCTCCATTGGCAGAACAGTATATTTCAAATGTACATTATGCAAGACCAACTTTAATCATAGCAGAGTCCACGCAAGGTCGGCTATTCAATCATTTAGTTAATAATTGGAAATTTAGTCCGGGATTAAAAAGTCAACCGAATAGTTGTGTAGTTGATTTCTCAGTAACATTTGAGTTTCGGTCAACATTGCAAGCTAAACTTGGGAATGTGTTTTTTGATGAAACTGCCAAAGCAATGACCTCTGCTTTTTATGAAGAAGCCAAGACAAGGTACGGAAAAGAGTCAGTACCTTCAAGAAAAATTCAAATTGTTAGTTCTCATTCGAAAGATAATAATAATAAACATAATGATAAATTATCGTAAAACATACACAAATTTTTGTGTTGAATTAACTCGTTCATTAAATGTGTTAGAGAATCAATATTTTATAATCATCCGAATGAATTTGTTTTTAATTTTAGTACACAGTATGTACTGAGTACATTTCAATCGAGGCCAAAAAATATGAAATTTATTAACAATTAACAATACATAGCTGGACTATTAAGAAAATATGATTACTAATAACAGTAGTTATTATTGTTCATTCATTAACTTAAAAACAAGCTTGGACTAGTCACGATTAATTAGTTATAACTAATATGAATAGTACATGGCTTCATTGACGATGGCGCATACATACATAGCGTTGTAAGAAGTCAACGATGTAATATTATTATAATAATAATAAATTCATAGTGATTTTATCTTTCGAAAATAATTTATAAACATCATCAATAAACGATTATTTTCGTACTCAAGTCATTTGGCTCATGATTATTATTTCTGCAACATTTAAATGTTGCTAACTGTGCTGGTTCGTAAAGAAATACAAATAAGTCGAAGCATTTACTATTACTCACACATTCTTCAATATTTAGTTTCATTTCTTTTATTTGCTTTTTACTTTTCTTCTTTCCCTCGTATTTCTATATGTATGTATGTTTACATAATTAAAGAAAAAACTGGTCAAGATCTACATAAGCTTTCTTAATTATTGAATAATTATATTATAATTGTACTTTTACAAGATTCGTTTTATTATACTTCTAATACGTGAAGACATGAGTTTTTTGCATCACATTTTAATGGTAAGCAATTCTTCTATTTGAATGTGTACAGATTAATTGTAGTCTTGATTATAAATAAATTACAATTCCATGATGGAATTTCCATCCATTTTTCAGTACGTTACGAATCGTAACTTACGATTTGAGGTGAAGAGATTCATAGTAACACAATGTTGAAGTATTTTTGTTCGACTTCATTACCAAATCTGGATCAGGCTATAAGTATGCATATATATATGTTTTTAGATATAATATTTTTACTTAATACAATTAATGTAACAATAATGAATGGTTATCGTTAATATATTATATGAGTTATCGTTTGACGGTTTATAAAAATTCTTTAATTGAATTAATTTCTTAAGGCACATTGAGAATTTTAGTAATAATTTGGGACATTCCAGATGCCTCTTGTTATTTAACAAAAACGAATGTAATGCAATTTCACTGGCATTAAACATTTGAGGAACACGCTACAACTATACTTTTGTGCAACGATTCCACTCAGTGATAATTTACTTAATTATTGTTAGACTACACAAACCATTTATTACCTCTATGCATTCTCCCATCCATACTATTAACCAAGACAAAAGGATACACCAGGTAACTTGTTCATTTTTCTCCTTAATGGATTGTCTACTTTTTGTCTCGTATTCTTAATCCTTTACATGTTGCACGTGTATGTGTTAAATCAAAATATGATTATCAAATAATCAAATAACCGTTATTTAATAACGTATTTTTTCTTGACTGTTATCAGACAACTATATACAAATACATATAATTTACATTTAATCAAACTATTATTTTTGGTTCTGATGTGTCTACAGCCAAATTATTATTATTAAAAAACCGGAAAAAAGTTAACTTTTCAAACAGGTTTGTGATTAGCTCCATACATTTACATGTTTTCAGTGCATTTTTGCTGCAATGACAGAGCTTGCATCGGTATTATGTACTTGGTAGACTAGGACTAGAGTAACGAGTAGTTTCAGTATTTTTAAAGTTCTCATACATTCCATCATAACATGGGGATTATAAAAACTAGTTATACATCGCTATACATTTTCATTTTCATATTAATCAAAAAATTATACTCGATTACATTTATCCTTACAAATGCAACGTAAGTGTTATGAATGTACAAATATAACAGTGATAGCAAAACATTGCAGGGAACAGAAACTCGATGTGAGGACGTCGTAGTAGTGATTAACATCATTGCAGTTCATCCTAGTAGAAAAGAATACATCCCGTGTTGATGCTGTTTTTACGAGCGTAGACATAGCTAGAAAGGACCAAGGCTAGAAAGACATAAAGACTAAAGGGGAAAAAAGGGGTTTTTTCTTAAATAAAAGTTTGGAATCTTCAAAGGTAGTCGTAGTAATGTCTATATACTTTCTCATCAGTTAAGGAAGATCTCAGATTGCATAATACTTGATAATGTCGTAAATAAGAAATTCCTCTACCACCATAAAAATTTGTATCACACTCTTGGGTTGTGAGGACTCGGCTTGAGAATAAATTCAGTTGCTTACAAAAACTTAATGTATTCTAATACAACTTTACGAGCCTTAATAATTTCCATTCACGTATACAAAAAACTATGATGTACCATACTTTGTTCCTTCGAAAAAGCCCTTCTCAAAAAAACTGGCAAATGCTACTAGATTATTACGAACGTCAAGATTCGGACGAGAAGCGCAATTGTACAAAGGACAAGTTGGCATTGTTGAACACACACAAATTAATGTCTGAAGGAATGTCTGCAAATTAAACAACAAGTAATCCGAATTCATTTTTGTGAATACTTGAATACATACAGAAGAAAGTATTTAAATTTAAATTTAATAAATGAAATTGCGTTAGTAAATTTAGTAAATTGTATGCTGAATTAATTACCTCGAGCTGTTTTCTTCTATCCTTTGCTACACTTTCCGAAGTTCGACCAAATAGTTTTCTCGGTGGGAAAGGTATTTTGGTCTAGAGAGTTATTTAAAAAAATGAAAATATGCAATTTTAAGTCTCAAAATGTTGTTTGAAAATAGTAATACTTTCAAAATATTCAAAACTTACGACTTTCGATCCATATTTTTTCCTCATAAAATGATACAGCTCCCGAAATTTCGTATACCGTCGAAGAATACACCATCGTTCAGTCGGAGTTACAATATTTATTTCATATTGATAATGGGTATTGGAGCCAGTTCCACGCATCACATACGTGGGGATGGATACATCCAATGCTCCCGGTATAACTCCACTACCTATAGTGTAATTGTAAAATAATATTGTCGTTAGCAATATACATTTTTCGACATGCAAAATGTAAATGTATATCTGTATTAGCAATCTTATAATTTATTCTAAATCCTCAGAATATCGTATCAACACATGTAGATTCTGAAATATGCTTATCTTGTTTGTAACATCATTGGATTCGCAGTGCAATTTCGCACACTCACATGCATAAACTTAATTCTTTTGTGCAAACAGTACTCAATACTTTCCAAATTAATCGTTCCACATAGGTAGACCAATTCATTATTTACAAAAACGTAAATCCTTGCCTTGATTCAATGCAGCCCATACACCGGAATTCATAGATAAGGACCGTGGTAGCACTTGCGGCGAGTTAGACGATCCGTCATCATCCTATTCCCCAAATTTTTAAAAAGAACAAAACTGTCCAGCAAACTCATTGATAAAAAACAAAATCAAGAAGCCTTAAACTCGATTTGTACACAACAAATTACCGATCCAGATGTATACACATTGTTCAATCCAGTTGGCATGCTTCTTCGGCTGTTGAAACGAAAAAAAAGGATTGCCAATCTTGTTTTTGAACTTATATACATAATTAAAGTTAAAACACAAACCAAAAAAAAAAATCAAGTCACTTACTGGCTTCGTCGACGTCCTAGTGCTGAACTTTCACGCAGCGAGAGATTTGGTTTTTGTCCTTTATTTAAGGAATCGATTATTTCTCGGAGTCTTCTCTCTACTCCTTGATCAATCATGAGCTGAATACTACAGTACAGAAGAATTTATTACTAGAAATGTTCTCTACTTATTGCAGAATAATACAAGAATGACATTCTGATTTAAAAATATAACATAAATTTGTCATTACTGGTCGTCTTGGTCAGTAATGCTGGAATGTGCTTCAGAGTCATCTAGCTCACTATCGCCAGCTGTAGTAGCATCTTCTCCTTTGTCAAAGTCAAAAGTAGAATCTTCTTCTTCGAATAGCCACCTCTGACGTGCATTTGTATCTATCATGCATTCGATTTCTAAATACCGATTCCTGAGCTCCTGAAGTACCTGATTTAAAAAAATATGTATATGCAACAACATTTCAAACAGTGTGATTTAGACTACACGGAAAATTTTTGCTTTACAATATAATATCTACATATAATATCGATATAATACCGTAAAGCTTTAATTAAAAACCTACTCTCGATTATAAACCTAGGTTTTTGGCTTGTTTTATCTAGTGTACGCCATGTATCGTAATCCTCCTTGGAATTTAGACTAATTCTGAATTTGCAGACATAAACCTAGGTTTCTAATTAAAGCTTTACGGTATATGCAAATAATACATTCTCAAAAAATTAGTTTCAACATATATGCTATCGTCTGACATATGCTTGTCAATAGTTTATATCATAGAATGTAAAATAGGTCAGTGACTCTCAGCGATCATAACAAAAATGATTATTTTAAAAAATAAGTAAAATAATAATGATAATAAAAAGAAATTATAATTACTAATGAACACAGCATTGTACAACTTACTGCCAAATGATGATTAAGAGCTTCTTTATCACAATCGTTTTCAAGGGATTCAAGAACAATTACTTTCTGTTCATTAATTTTTTCCATAAGCCTTTTCAATTCAGCTCCAGCTTCTTCTGTGGACATTTTACCAAAGTTCCCCAGAGTAGTAGGACTAATATTTTTGTAATTATAAGCACCTCCTTCTCCTTTTATAGGGCTTATATCTTCGGCTTTGAAACTGCTATTAATATCAATGTTTTTATTTTGCTTGATGGGTGAGAGTTCTTCTCGAATCTCTGGATTTTTGGATTGAGTAATTGGTGTGCTACTTTTATCTTTACTAGGCTCTTGAGAAAGCCCCACACTACCTCCTTTATCCATACTCCCATTTTGTAACTCCTCTGAGAAAGTTGAATGACATCTTTTCATTTCTTCGGCTGCACTGGTTTCGAAGGACAATTCAGAGTCATCACTGTAGAATACAAGAAAAAAATGCCAAAATTTTTACTAAAACAGTTCCAAATTTTTTACTTTTAAGACATTCCGATCGAAATGCCTTAGGTAATTATATTGTCTGACGTTTAATTCACAATTGAATTCATTTTATTTAAATCACACTTTCACATATTCAAGGATAATAAACTTTTTACATACATTTTCTTCCGTTCATCAGCCGTTTCTTCCGTTGAATTTTCAATGATTGTTAATAGTTTTTGCTTACTATTATCTATATGAGCTAGTTGGCTGACTATCATCTTTTCTTGATTGGCTATGAGAGCCAAATCGGATTCTAGCTTACTTAATTTATCCCCACTCGCAATCATTTTTGATATTCCAACATCAACTTCAGATTGTATATCATTCAGTTCTTGTTTCTGTTCAAGCCAAACGAAATGATAGACGTTACAATATTATAACCAATTTGTAAAATTAGTTATACTATAGTACTAGTAATTCGTAATTCAATCGAGCTAACTTCAAGTTAGAATAATTATAAACAACAAGACTTTTGTTTTTATACCTTATCAGCAAAACTTTTTCGGGATTCAACTAAGGTCTTGGTTGAGTTTTCCAAATCCTCTTTGTCTCTAGCATAGTCTGTATCTAGTTTTTCCAAGTCATCCAACACTTTTTTTTCATTATTCTTCAAATTATTTTGTTCCTTCTCCAATTCCAACTTTAATTTCATATCGTCACAACTTCTGATTTTCTCCACCATTTCCTAGAATTAAGTAAAAAAATGAAAAGACATATGTAGTAATATGTACTAATCATACTCTCGAAATTGTTAAATTGAAATTTCCATTGATTTTACTATTTTACAATACATTCCAAACATAACATGTGTGCATGTAACATTCATATACACGAACAATTTAAAGGCAATAATTTAGGTTTATTATTTATTATTATTAAACACAAAGTACAAAAAGAATGATAAAAATCAAAACTCAATCGAACAAATCAACAGGAAAAATCACAAAATGCAAAAAATGAAATAAAAATAGAATCCAAACCTTAAGCCTGTCTTCGAATTCAGTTTTTTGTTTTACTAATGAAGTCTCAGCACTGGATTTCCACTTTTCAATTGCATCGGACTGATTTTGTAAGTATTGTTGGAACTGGGAATGTTCCATGGATAAGACAGGTCTTAAAACTTCGTCAGGTTTACCCAATTTAGTTTGCAATTCCAGAGTCAATTGGTCTGTGTAAGACTGAAACTCCTTTTCCTTTTTTTCTAACGCAGATTTCAACGCATCAACATTCTGAGCTGACAATTCAATCTTTATAAGGGAAACGCATCCAATGATGCAGAATAGCCGTACAGAAAAAGAGACAAAATAAAGAAAAGACGAGTTACGTAGTGAATAATAACACTGTCACTTTAAATCTCGATCACTTACACCTTGTAAGTTATAAAAATTGTATATACATACAAACTACATGCACAATGGCTTTTCTTAAAAAGGTTCATAGCATGACAAAATAAAAAGTGTTCATTTAAATAAGGGAGAGAAAAATTTGCAATATTTTTCATCATTCACATTTTACGAATTTACACCATTACAAAAGAACAAGAACAATAATAATTAAGGATTCTATTCTCACCTGTTCCATTTCTTGATCCACTTCGTACTCTAAAAACTCCTTCCGCTTCTTCAAATCTGCTTCTTTTGACTGAAGACAGGAAAGAGTATCTTGCTCCTGCTGCTCCAATCTCTTCCAGTCATCAGCTAGTCTCTTTCTATGTTGCTCATATTCTTTCTCCAATTTCAGTTTTTTCTTCAAAAAAATAATAATTTTAAGCCAAAATTATTAACCTTCATTAACATTAAAAGGCCCACTACTCCAATTCGACTGCTCAATGCACACGGAAACACATTAATACATAATTTCCTACCGGTATTTTTACTCTTCTCCCCATAATTACAATAGAGCAGGAATCTCACCAATCGTGAACTCAAATATGTGTTTGCATGGGACTAGGAGATTGCAATCAAAATCCCTTCATATTATTGTGTAAAGATGGAATGTGAAGGAATTTTTGACATCGAACCTATTTCGGATTTTGAGTTCGGGCTTATGTGAGACCTTTCGCGCGTTTGCGCCGCAAGCGCATTTATCATGGAATTTGCACTTGGCCTTCGCTTCTCTCAGAGGGATAGGTGTGGCTTGGGAGTATTTTTGCCATTTTGTCAAATTTCACAAAATAGCGGCTCCTACCCGCAATTACCTTCTTCAAAAAACCTCATTTTACAAGAATACCAAATATGCGCATTTCCCTTAAATTGCTTGTTTTTGGGTAAAACGATGACGAGGAATCCGAATCTGGCATCCGTTTTGGAATCCGGGTAAAATAAGTTCGGATTTGTTTGAAATTACCCGAATTTTTTCAGAGCAAATTATAGCAGACAAAAATTTAATTTACTTTTTTTTCTTTTTAACTGACCTATTTTGTCCGGATCCCAAAACGGATGCCAGATTCGGATTCCTCGTCATCGTTTTACCCAAAAACAAAAGCAATTTAAGGGAAATGAGCATATTTGGTATTCTTGTAAAATGAGGTTTTTGAAGAATATAATATAATATAATATATAATATAATTGCGGGTAGGAGCCGCCATTTTGTGAAATTTGACAAAATGGCAAAACTTCTCCCAAGCCACACCTACTCCTCTGAGAGAAGCGAAGGCCGAATGAAAATTCCATGATAAACGCGTGAAAGGTCTCACATAAGCCCGAACTCAAAATCCGAAAATCGGTTCGATGTCAAAAATTCCTTCACATTCATCTTTACACAATAATATGAAGGGATTTTGATTGCAATCTCCCAGTCCCATGCAAACACATATTTGAGTTCACGAGTGGTGAGATTCCTGCTCAATAACTGCATTTTGCTGGGAAAATATTTGAAGTTCTACCTCACAAATTCTCACATTTTTATCAGTAATCCTATAATATTTCTAGCTACTAAAATTGTCACCGCGCAATACTCCTGTACTTACACGAAAAACTGACTATATACAGTAACTATAAAGTTTAAACACTAAACACATAAGACATTTGAAGGAAAAATAAGAGCAAACTTGACTTCTCGACTAAGGTAAGGTTTCTTTTGAAAACTAAAAGTAGAATATGCATAAAAAATGTTTTTTTACATAAATAGTAAAACTTTGAGAAATGACTAGAATCGAAATGAATACAATAACAATGCATACGAACTTTGGCCAGAAACAATTGATAGATAAGTCGCGAATTCCCATTCCCTATTCTTTCCCACACAATTTTATAAATTGCGTATGCAACTCTTCCTATATATACCTCTACTCAATTCTACTGTCCTCTACAGTATAGAGCGCATGAAGGTATTACTCATCAAGCCACCCTCTTCCCTTTTTTGTGATTTATTTAAAGGAATTCAACAGAAGGTTATAGAGGTAAAACGCAAACTCATCTTGAGGTATAGACATTAAAAGGTACAAAGAAAAATAGTCGCAGCTTTAAATAGCTGCTCAGAAAAAAACAAGTAAAGTACATTGATAAGACTGGCTCAGTTCTCTATATCCTTCAAGCATTATGAGCACAAAAAAGGAAGGAATAATAATAATAATATTCATTCACCACAAGTGTGAGATTACAAGCTGTAGACTGTAATGCACTATTATGAGTGAATTTAGATTAAGAGTGAATACGTGTACAAACGTCAATGAAAAATTATGCATCGGAATTGTAAAACATAATGTAATAGTGTGTCATCATAAGCATAAAAAATATATAGGACAAGCATATTTCACTCAACTTAAATCTTGTAAAATGCCTACAAAACCTCTATGTGACGCTTCCAAACTTTTGCACTTTAAAATTTGTTTCAACCTCTACAAGTAAAACAAAACATTATTGTAAGTAATCTGTTTTCTTACCTCTTCCAGCTCTTTTTGAGCTAAATGAATGGCAGCACTTTTATTTAGCTGTTCAGCCTTCCAAGCTAATTCCTTTTCCTGCTGCAATGCCTGTTGTAACCGGAAGAATAATAAAGTTAATTAGAATGTTTCAAATTCATAGAATCCCTAATTTGGCTCAAAGGATACATCTGAAGTGGGCCACACAACAAAGTTGAACACTTTAGCAGGGACAAAAATCATGACCTTGGTTAGGTTTATTAAATATTAGACTCAAGACTCGTGAAATACTAATGTACTTCGAGTACTAACAACCCTCTGTAACTACACGAGAAAGTCATGACTGGTACATATAATAAAACAAAGAGTCCAAATTTGCTCATTCAATAATACAATAGAAACGAGAGAGTTAAAGTATCAAGCTGACCTGGTAATGACTCTTTTGTTCATGCAATGAACAAAATTCCTCTTCCAGAAGTTTTTTTTTACTAACAAGCTCCAGGCTTTCCTTTTGCAAGCGAGCTTCCTCCGCCTCTAGCTGTTTCCTCTTTGCTTCCAACAGACTATTTTCTTCCCTGGATACATATAAATAAAAACATGCTTGTATCCTATATACGCCTGTATAATAAACAGCTGAAGTAAAAAATTGTGACAAAGGTATAGAATTTGCTCAATTACCCTGCAGCTGCTGCAGCGACATTGATATTTTCTGAACTCCAAGCTAAATCGCTGCTTGAACGACTGAGGAATGACAGTCGACTTAAATTTAAATGAGATCGATCCCTACGCAGCTTCTCAGCCTCCGCGGGATCATTGTACCTAAAATTAGGAATGAACAACAACAAAAGTATTATGCATAGGAAATTGAAGTGTATTTATCCTGTTTTTAGTTTGGATAAGAGGTAAAGTCCAAAACTTATGAGACATTCTCACATACCTAAACATATTTGTTCCCAAACGTATCACACATCCTAGAAAAAAGGCAACAGCAAAATCATTTGAATTTATTTATTTTTCCCAAAAAATGACTTCGAGTGCAAGAAAATACAATATGATTGCAAGGTTGTAGGTACATTAGTCACGCCATATATTTACCTTGTGAAAGTCTTGTGGATTTATCAATTTGAAGCCCATTCACAATACAAACAGCTCCATTCGAAGGAACTAAAGTAGCCACACCGTTCTCTAGTTGTATGGAGCAATGATTAGATTCCAGGCCCGGTCCTCTCAAAATTATATCGTGTTTTTCGACTATATCCTCTGACCCAATTCGAGTTTCTCCTTCCTTTCATATTTCAATCAATCAATGAAACTTTTATTTGATGTGGGCTATAGGCACCCTCTCAACGTGTAATACATTAATCTGATTAATCATTAAATGTAAATTACATTTCATATCTTTTTTAAACTTCTTGAAAATCTTTTAGTTGTATAAAGTAAAATAATAGATCTGGGTTACTTCCTTTCTTTCATATTTAAAATAAAATAAGTAAAATAATTCTAAATACAAGTATTTACACAAGTACTAATGTTTCAATCATGCATTGTTTTATAACACAAATGTCATAAAATGTAAAACACAAAAACATACCTTTAGATGATACAAGGTAATTCCCGTGCTAAGAAGATCATCATCTATCCCAATTAAATGAGGCACTTGAGAATCTAATACGACACCAGTTCCAGCTTTTCTCAAGGCAAGATCGGTTTGTTCCATTAGAATTTTTTGCGTTTCTTTCCATTTTTCTGTCCATTCTTCCGTGAGCACCTTTTCTTTCGCTTCTTTTTCGTGTAGTTCCTCCAGTACCGAATCCGAGCTCTGTAACAATATTGATATTATTCACTGATTGATTTATTTATTCAGTTTAAAGTGTATTTAGGTTTTACACCCATCACACAAAATGTTAACAAAATCATGATGTAAACTTTAGTTTACAGTCCTAAATGCCCGGTCCTATATTGACATTATATCTATTATTATTTCTATCTTATCGTTATCGCGTTGCAATTAGTACTAATTCGTATCGATGGTATCACTAGTGATACCATCAGTCTCGTATATGAAAAAGTCAGAAAAAGAAAATAAGTTGTTCGTTTTACAGGTGTTTACATCCACCTCATTGAATCTAAAGTACGTACTGTACATGTATTGGTAAATGGTCACATATTTCTCTATCATATACCGCGAAAGGAATATAACATTTACAAATGTGCAAAATGAACAAAAGAAGTTTTTTTTAAGAACATTGGAAAGACTATCGAGTTCCTTTGAAAAACGTTTCTTTTGGTAAACAATAAATCATTAAATATACATTTAAGCACATAAAATCAATAGATTGTACCTACTACTTTCACACCGTCATACACTGACAAATTTTGAATTCACTCGTATATGCCTACGTATACAAAAGGTGCACATTTGCAATTTGCATTGATATTAGGTGAATCACTTACGTCAACATTACTCCCGAGCATATTTTTCAATTTATTGATTTCTGCTCGCAGTTCTCGAATCAATTTCACATTAGTATCTTCATTTATTGTTGGTTTGTTGATAATATTCTTCGCTCGATTAGCGTATCTTAGAGTACTCAAAGTTTCCCCATAGTTGACATCAGCAGGAGAAATTGCTGTAATAAATTAAAACATAATAGATACCTTTTTGTAATAGAAAATATATTACGTCAAGGAATGACAATATGTACAAATACGATTTGATTTAAAACATTCAAATCTGAGCCAAAAAACATTTCAACATAAATTCACTTCAGTTCCCACTTATACATTTTATCAGTTTCCTTTTGTGTAACGCCCAAGTGAAATTTGTTGTGACAATTGTAAAACAATCAAACATTTACCAAAATATTTTGTGGATGACTAACACGCATAGCCTAAAATTCATAAGGTAAGCAAATAATTCACACCAAATTCTGAAAAAATAACACATGTATTTTAACCATACTTGCAATCATTATTGTTTTGGCGTTCCCTCCCAAAGAATCCTTAAGTAACCACGTAAGGACGGAATTTCTGTACGGTATGTGGCCTGAATTGGGTTTGTTCTTTGATACTGTGGATGCGTCAGCAAGTGCAGATATTACAGAACCCAACGTAACTAGTGATTTGTTGATATGACCACCCTCTTTCAACCGTTGACCAGTTGCTCCAGAAGCATCCGCTCTTTCACTGTCATTTTAGATACAAAATGTTTTTTTACAAGTTACGGACATTTTGGTCAGAATCAATGTTTGAATAGGACCTCGAATACAGAAAAAGTGATACATACCTCCCGGCCAAATCTACAAGATGAATCTTGGAAACAGTCTCACTAGGCATGTCGCCAATAAAACTAGCTTGCACAAAGGTCATAGTAAATATTGCGTGTGACCTACTACTGACATCATTCATATTGGTACAAGCTGTTGTTCGATTTGCATTTCCTCTGTGCATGACATCTTCTATATCCGAATAGTTCATAACTAAATGTTTTGATAGTTCTTCCACATAAATCCCATATTTATTATGTTCACGGACTTTTAGACTATGGGTTTGGTTCTTTTTCAGAAGGTCTTTCACTCGTTCGTTGTAAATCTCCAGGTAGCTGACCTCTGTGCGATATGTTGTTCCTTTCTCTTTTCCTTGATTCATCCGGTTGAACATATCCTATTTTTAACATTAATGTTTAATTGCCATTATTAATGACTAGAATGTCTACAATACTAATGCAAATACGTAAACTGAAGCACAATATTTGATAAATGGTTTTAGATGATGTAAACACCTTGCAGATTCTTGGAATGAGTCCTTGAGATTCCTAAAATAAAAATTAAACAATTCATTTATAAGTGCAGGTTACAAGGGAATAATAATAAGAGTTTCAGAAATTATTTTGTTTTTTTAAATAGAGCTATTTAGACTATTTACAATTAGCTTATATATAGATAATAAATTAGAAACGCACACACATGAAAGATAACGACTACGACATATAAAGTATATTTTAATGTATATGAAATGGACATGGGTTGACGCAAGAAAAAATGAAAGTATTCAATACTGCAGTGTAAAAAAAAGTTAAATTCGGAGAAAATGTATGCATTGGATATTACTGATATAACAAGTCTTCTAAATTTAGTTAATGAGAACGCTCTCTTACCAGTGATGATGGAGATCCCATCATAGTGTGCGTTTTGCCACTGCCTAGTTGATGAAAATCCTCATTTCAATTTCAATTCTGATTAGCAATTTATACTTAAATAATAATAAGTACCTATACTACTACCTACTGCCTACTTACTATCATGTAATATGTAGTAATGAAAACAAACTGAGGAGCTTACCTGTTTGACCATAAGCAAAAACACAAGCATTGTAGCCCTGGAATGCATTTCCCACAACATCCTGTCAAATAAATAAATTTAAATTACTGTTGCAAAATTTTTGTCATAAAATAGGAGCACATGGAATACCAATGCAACATACCATGCCCAAATCTTTAAACACTTGTTCTTGGGAGGCAAAGTGTTCATCTTCGGGTTCTAAAACATGAAAAAACCGGCTTAAACATACATATTAAAGATAACAATTTTTTTATAACTTTTATAATATAGGAAAAAACTCACCAAAACTCCAATACGAGTAATCGAAGGTGAAGTCTCGATATTTCTCTCTCGTCGACTCACCAACTTGCTTTGTATCCGTAACCTGTGCACACAAAAAAAGAATGCAATAATATCATTAGAGGTTTAAAATTTGAAAATTTTCATTCCAAAATAAAACGCGTCGGCTATATTCAAGATTCATAAAACTTTATTTTGTCGGAAACATCGTGATATCAATGTAAACATGCCACTTTAAAACGAAAACATTCACGCATTTATGATGCAAAAAAAAACCAACAGAAATGTTATTCAAATCTAATTACATTTAATATGTACAACCACAACACAATACAATATTTATAACCTACATACAGTCCGTTCATTTATTCGTGAGACTTTTGTTTTCGGAGAGAACGCGCGTCGAGTCGATGATGCCCTTGATTTTTGGATACGAAAATGAAAATTCAAATTTTATTGTGAATTTTCACAT
>JAIUND010003529.1:0-15476 GCA_034699125.1 Gisinianus flammeolus
AAAATCAAAGGTTCCATATATTTTTGTGGGGGAGGAGCCTAGCACGTTATTTCCCATATTGTAGTGGGAGGAGCTAACAAATATGGAACCTTTGGTTTTTAGTCAAATAAAAATGTAGAACCTTTCGTTATTAAGGAATTTGAAATATGGAACCTTTGATATCTAGAGCGACGATATAAAACTTTTATAATAAAAGTACAAAAAAAAATAAAACATTTACGAGGCATTCTCTTCTAAATGTAGATTAGTGGCAGTTTCGTGGCACCAAGCTCCTAATTCTGCACAATTTCCTGTCACACAAACTGTCTCTCCAGGATTTACATGACATTGAACACGAAAAGTCCATTCCCTTGACGTCGGCTTGCGTTTAGCTACTCGACCTGTCATGGGCTTAATTGTTGTTGTCGGGTTTTGAGTGCTCGCCATCACCTATACACAATTAATGCATGATAGATAAAAAGAGTGTACACAAACACATGTAAAATGTATTGCATGGGTGCGTATATAAGTAATGAGTACGGAAAATCAAAATTGAGTTTTAATTACAATTTACCTTAATGATTGATGATTGATGAACGAAATGTATGATAACGAAAAGATATACACAAACTAATCAAACTGCACTGACGCATGACGGCGAACTGCAATGTCGAACGGAATTTTAATTTGACTTTAATTGCGTGAAACTCTACTATATGTACTTAAATGTAAATTTTGATTATATATATAGATGTAATCTTTACCTTAAATATGCTTAAAGTATAAAACTGCTAACTTTTAATGATAATTTGTAAAGTATGGCCTTGAATTTTATACGAAATCCATATTTCTAGCTCATTTTCTAATGAATAATGAAAATATTCGAAGAAAGACAGTGACTTAATAAATGTATTTCTTAAAAGGGTCAACTCATTGTCAGTTATTTAACTGTCAACTATTTACTGACTTTGAACATTTTTTACAAGTGCGCTTTCACAAGGTACAATTTTTAATGTAATAAATATCAAAATTATTGCCAAGTTGACATAAATATATCTATATACTTAGATTACTTGGTCTCCGTTAACGTTAAAAATTGTTAGAAGCTAAATTGTTAGAAGTTAAAAAATTCGTATCAACGAATTCAAAATTCGAGAGATGCGAACAACTGACTCTCTCTTTCAATGAAAGTCTATATACTCACATTTATGCCTTTGTCGTGTTATGTTAATGTGCCCAGTAACACGTCATACGATGAAATAACAGTAAATTCTTTTGGTGTCAAAATTTAGTGACTAAATTTCAGTCCCACATTGTTGTCATTCTGGTCGTTTGCTTAAGCATAATCACACACATTTTATGAGGAATCCTCTTTGTTTGCTTGTTCATAAAAAACCATGTGGGCCTGGCCTTCCAAAACTCATTGGAAGTAAGAAACGATTATTTTTCATTATTTCTCCCGTAATATCTCATTTCCATTATCCCTATATTGTATATTATAGTGATAATTGAAATGACAAATTACGGTTTCTTAGAAAACTGTACTTTCTCTATCAACTTTCACCTTGTCTACACTGAATGTGTAGCAGTTAGTCAGAATTAAATAACGGCAAAAATAGCCTTTAGAGTATATAACAGTTTAGCTTAATTAATTATTATAATTTTATTAGCTCTTCTTTGTTTCTCAGTTTTGCATCATTTTAAAAATATGGATATAAATCGAATGAAGAGTATATTTAATTTAATTTATTTCACGTGTACTGTATCAAATAGTATTTTACAAATACATATATATATTTGCGTATCATGAGTTATCATGTAAGTACATACATTCTACATTTAATTATGTAATAATCAAATCGATAATGAACCTTCTTTGATAATATCTAACGTTATGAAGTAGCAATATTAGTTTCCCCCTACATTATAGATATTGAATTTAGTCTTGTAACAGCAAGTTTTGTATAGTTTTGGGATGGATTTAAATTACAATTTTACTATCATCGTTACCTTTATATATGTCATATATATATCCAAAGAAAGTTTTGTATCATTACATTTATTTGAAGAAAAAATTAAACATATATTCGCCGTATAGTACGCATATTCTGTAAACTGAACCTAATATAAAATATAGAATATACACACTTTTTATGCTTGTAAAACCGCTTGTGCATATTGATATTATAAAAGGTGTATATATAATATTATTATAATAATAACAATACAATATATATATAATGTTTTTGTGTACATATTTGTTTGTCGTACTACAAGAGTTTTGTCAGTCAAGTCCTTTATTTGATTCATTTAAGAATTATTTATGGTTACGGCTCAAAAAATGAACTAATGTATCGAATATCTCGGACACTTATAGTTCGCTTAAAAAATTATACCAAAGAAAAACCTTGATTTTGTTGGATGGCTTGAAGAAGTTTGTACTTGAGTCGCTCCGGTGTTTGATATTGAGGAAGATCAAGAAGATTAAAGCAAGTGTGGGCTACTGGCAGATATCTTTCATCAGTTGTTGGTTGAATCGTCATCTGAAATTTATTTAGAAAATTTACATGGTACAATAGTTGTATTTAAATACTTAATGTGCCTAAGTATAAAAACTAGAATTGTTTTACTTTACAAACAAGTCTTACTTTCAGAGCCTTCATGCCTAAAAGAGGAATTCGATCACTACCAGTGAGGAAAAGTAAAAATTGTTTCTTTTCTTCCAGAGAAAGTGAATGGAAAACTTCCCAAAAGATTATGATTGTCGGATGTTTTGCATGGTAAATATCCTTGTAAGTACAATTACGTTCCAATTCTCCCCAGTCATAGTCTTCATTACCGACAATCTGTAAGATTAAAAGTTGTTTTAGCATTGAAACTAACATTTTTTTTAATAATACTGCGAATATTATATTAATATTGTACTATATTATAAATATAAAAGTACCATTGCTTGAAGTTCTTGAGCGTGAAAAAGTTCCAAGATGGTAGAGACACAAACTCTTTGGAACCCTTGTTTAAAAGCACCAAATTGCTTTTGAATTGATGTATTGAGTACATAATTGACATAGAGATCTGCAAATTCTTGCTTATTGTCTTGTGTAACTGGGATTTTATCTCCACCAGGTTTTAATGGAATGACTTTGACTTCACCAAAAGTCTCTTGAGTTATTTCAAAATTTATACAAAATACATCTTCAAAGTCATTTCCACTGTAATAAAGAAAAAAAAGAACAAAAGAAAATTAGTTTGACCAGATGAACATTCATAGTTAATATATTATTATGATAACTTTTATTTGACATGGGCCAGACACCCTTTAGAGTTCATAGTTAATATATAAGATTATAATGTAGATTTCCTTCCTTACGTATACTCTAAAATCTGTTCCAAGCTGCGAGCTACAAATGGTGAAAGCTCCTTCAAGTCATTTAAATCAACTTTTTCATCAAGGATTTTCTTGTAGAGTGCCAGAGGAAATGGAAGGTTGACAATTGTAAAATTATATATAGCTAGTCCACATATTAATCCAATGATAAAAAAGTATGTATCCTCTTCAAATGTATCACAATTAAACCAAACTAATCTTGACTCTTCATAATTTCGAAACATTCCATATTTTGGATTTAAAATCTCTCTTATGATCAAGAGGAAAAATTCTTTTTTCACACCTCCAGCATCTTCTGCCTCTTCTCCGGCAAATTTTACCTAAACATACAATTTAATGCATATGAGTTTGGAAACTCTTTAAACTATGTAATCTGAAGTATTTTTGAAATTGGAATTCTTACCCTCAATGGTTTTTTTAAATCTTGTGTATTCAAATGAGAAAGTTGTTGAATCGTGTCTTGGACAATATTATTTCTGGATACTGCAAGCGTTAAATATTGAATGTCAATTTGTGGAGGTGTTCCATTAGTGCCCATGAATAAACTTAGAGGATTTTGATAAATCAGTTGATTTCTAGCCATAGTCATGGCACTTCGCATCTGAAATGTTTGATCATACTGAAGTAGAAGCGTTTTAGCATGAGCGTCAAAAACGAATGGATAGTCACAAAAACAAACAGCCCGACTGCGATCTTTATTTAGAACTAAATTAATATATTCTTGTCTAATGTCCAACTGCAACGCACCCAAAAAACACATTAATTCATCTATCAAGTACTGGATGTTAAGAAGTTGAAGAATATTTTAAACATTTATTTACACACCTTTGTTGAAAGCTGTGGGATATTAAACGTATGATATGAGAGTTTCATTGAAGACTTGTTTTGATCATGAAGAAGACTTAGAAAACTTAGGGCAGTCCGAAGTCCTTCGTTTCTCTATGAAAAACAATTTAAAAAAAGTGAAGATGGGTCATTTTCTATATGGATTTGGAAAGTGCTTGTATAACAAAAATGGTTATAATTTATTTACCGAAATACTTGCTGCCTGAATGCTAGAATTAGGATAATGATCGATTATGAACACAATCAATTTCTTATAGACGGAAATGAGTCGAGTAACATGTTCAGTTGGAGAGTTGTACATCCAACGAATAATCACATTTTGTAACTGCTGTACAAGAGTCAATATTCTCTGAGCGAAAAATATTTGTAAAGCGTGATTTGTTCCTATTTTTCAATATAAAAAATATGCACACATATATAAAGTACAAGAAAATTATACAAAATGAGTTTTTTCATTAAATGAGAACGGACAATCAAGTGACATATTTTTTAGTACTATATCTCACCGGAACAGAAGGAAGGAGTAAGAGGAAGTAAAATATAAACTCGCAGTATTTCAACCAACTTTAACTGATGAGGCAACTTTGGTAGTAAATTAGAGAAAATCACTGAGTCAACAAGCTCTTTTAAACTGGAAGATTTAATTACTGCTAATTTAGCTAGAACGTCAGCAGCCTGTTTAATACATAAATTCAAATTGCAAGTATTATTCGAAACTATATTAAATTACTTTTCAAGAAACGTCGATATGTGTATATTGTATATAAATATATATATGAATAACGACAGTAAAAATCTGGACACTTTATTACTTGTACTAAATCGATGCCTATGTTTTTATAGGTACATGGAGACGTATTATTAGGAATAATAAAAGATGCGTTCCAACAAGCAGGGGAGGCAAATACGACTTCGGCCATTGTCATTATATCCTGGAAGAAAAAAAGCCATGTTATTATTAATTTTGCATTTATAATAACGGGTTCGACGTTACTGATTGTATGAGTAAACAATATTTAAAATTAAATTCTGCATATATATATTAAGAATGTAATAATATATATATATATATATTACCATATTACCTGTAAAAGTACCATATAAATCATGCAGTTCTCATATAAGTAACTACTATCTAACTACATACATTATTTATACTGAAAATTTTAATTTAGCAGTTGTGTGCATATTTTTACCTGGTCAACAGGTTCCACCGCTGTAGTCATTTGTTGAACTAATTCTAACGTAATTGTGAGGATTTGTTTGGATTCATCCACCAAACGGTAATCACAACTTTTTAAATTCTTAGCCGTCTCTTCGGATGAAAGTGAATTGGAATATGAACTAGAATTAGCTCCTAAAAGTTTACTATCCTCTCCATTCGAAATAATAAAAGTCTGATCACCACCCGCGTACACAGAGTATACACCGGTTTTTAATGCAGTTACCTAAAACAATTCAATGTAAAATATTATTTATCTATTCTACTACTTTAAGGTTCACTTGGTAATATAATATGCATCTTTACGTACAGGCATCGGAGAAGTTCGATTGGCACTTCCGCTCGAATCCAGGTTTCCAGATAGTTGCCCACTGGAGCCCAGACCAAAGGCGTACAACTTACTATTAGTTAGGCACAGCGTGTGACAGCGGCCACATGCAATCTGTGTGACAACTGAACCAAACTCTAAAATTTTACGAGGCAAGACTTCATTGGAAAAGGAACCATGTCCCAACTGTCCATACATGCTACTACCTATAACAAAGAAGAAATTATAAATTCCATTTGTTTTTCGTTTCATAACAAAGAAAATATAAGTAAATTAACATGTATTTTAATCTGTGGTTATTGATTCGATTTGAGCACGTACCACATGTAAACACACCTCCATCCTACAACATAAAAAAGTTGAGCATAAATATATATACTATGTATACTCATATAATATACGATTATATTATAGTCATGACTAAACGTGCTAAGTTAAGCATGGGTAGATTGTAGATTAATATACCAAATAAATATAGTACCTGCGTCAAAAATGCTGAATGGTCAGACCCAGCTAAATAGAAATAGAAAAAATAGAAGGAAAATATTTCATATAAAAATCAATCGTATTCGTATTCGTATCACATTCGTATTAGCTATTATCAAAATGCATTATAAATCCACTTACCTGCAATGTATCTTACTGCAAGAGAGCGTAACGTAGCTAACTGAGTTGGTTGACATTTATCACTCGTATCCCCCACTATACAAAACAATTTAATTTCATTATTTGCCATGTATTCTATATTTTACGAAATCAGTTAAATCGAAGTAATTATATTCACCTGCTAATTGCCCCATGTTATTTTTTCCCCATCCATAAACTGAAGCGGATTTACTTAGAATGAAACAATGAAATCCACCTATAGATATGGAAAAATATCATATATTTATTGTACGCATACGTCATTTGAAACAAAGGGCATGTGTCCGTTAAAGGATGGAGGCTCCATCATGGAGCCTTAAATTCATAAAACCATTGTGATGGCCTCAATAATAGAAAAGCAGTCCCTTGTAATACAAGTCATGATGACTTAGTCATGTATATAGATATTATTATATATATGTATGTACCTGCAAAAATCCCGGAGGCTGGAAATCCAACAAGAAGTTCCACAAGTACAGGCTTAATTTGATTCGGTCCATTTGCATAACCAAGACCAAGTTGACCATGACTATTTGAGCCACATGTATAAACTTCTCCAGAATTTGTTAACATTATAGAATGGAAATGACCCGTTGCTACTTGAACGACGTTCTAAAAAAGTTTATTAGAAATTGGATAAAAAAATATCCAAAATAAATACAATACATATGGTATATTAAATGAAGCATATTATTATGCCATGCTCGTCAATAATAATTCTAATCCTTTGGTATATAAGTAGCAATGAAATACAAAAGAAAAAATAACCTTTGTAGCTAGACTTTTGACCATTTTCGGTCGATTAACTAATTTATCTTGATTTTCAGTTAGACCCAATCCAAGTTGGCCGTGCGAATCTGAACCCCAGGCAAAGAGAGTACCCCAATTGTCAATAGCGAAAGACTGAGCATAGCCTGCACAAGCACCAACAATCGTTCTTCCATTTAAACCTTCCACAAGTTCAGGTTGCCTGGAACTTTGTTTATCATGGCCTAATTGAAATGACATAATCAAATACTATATATACACCATCAACAAGTATTAGAAGTATAAGCAGTATTAAATCAATCAAATTACTATGAAATTACCTAATTGCCCATGATCATTTGAGCCAGTTGACCAGAGCGTACCATCTTCTAATACAAACAGTGTATGGGATTCGCCACAGGCAACTATATACAGAGAGAATAAAACAAAATTCAACCATATAATAATCATACCCCAGTTTATAAATATTGATGACAATTACAATCCAAATAAAAAATAATAATAATCCATGTATGATTATTCAAGTAAATAAATACGCAGTCTTAATATTCTTACTGTGCACAATTTTTGATGAGCAAGAAAATGGAATCGTGGCTGGTATAGTTAAATGTTCCTCTTTGATATCAATTGAATCCCCCAAACCTAATTCTCCGTTGATAGTATTTCCCCAAGCAAGAACAGTATGCTGATCGACCTTCTCCGAGGTGAAACACACCACTGACATGCTATTCTTCCTTTCCAGGTCACTCATCTCAACATCGGTTTCCATATTTGTAACTTTGTCAATGTCATTTGCGTTAAATTGTAGTGAGAGTTTCTGAGATTGACTCACAAAACTCTTTTTAGCAACAAGTAAAGATGTTTAATTTATAATATACATAAGGACATAAGTAGTAGTAGTGCGTACATACATCCACGAAATCGCTTGTCTGATTTTGTTGTAATCCGCAAAATAAACTGACAACAATCAAATATGATTGCTACATACAGATTAATAATCTGAGATTATATATATAAATAGTATTTATTAAATACACACAGTGTGTGTCACACACAGAATAAGCGTTACACACACATGCAGGAATCAGGACTTCTTGGTCTTCAAAAAATAGGATGATGCCAAATTCTGTACTTGAAAAAATAACCAGAGTAATAAAAATATAATAATTAAAATAACGTTTAGATAGTAATAGTTCATTGTTGTTGGTCGACGAGTATAGGAATATACTATTACATATTAATGTATTGACAAGTTTGACGTTTTAATGTATCTTTTTGACATTTATGTATGTGCAGCTGGAATTATATATAATTTAAATAGTATATATATATTATATTTGTGTAATTGTACGAACCAAAGTTTAATAGGATTTCGTTGATACAGTAAATCAACTTGATACTCTCCGTCAACGAAGTTAATTTGTCCAGAGTGTGTAATTAAAGTTGCGACTTGTTGTTGTTTCTTTTATCCATTTTTTCTTGTAAAAATTTGATAATGATTATTAAAGCTTTAACTTCTTGCTGGTCTTAATATGTTGGTCTATGAACAAGTTTTGTGAGTTACACAATACACAAAGGATTTTTAAAGTATAATAATTAATAATATACTCAATATTCCCGTTTGAATATTATTAAATTATGGATTTAAATTTAAAGCACACACTTGATGGATTTTGATGATCCTATAGTGCGTTAATTGTTTCAATCTTTATATTTCTCCATGTGCATGTGGAAAACAGATTTTGAGGACTAAGGTAGTATTATTATACAGTAAATACTCACTTAATTTTTAGTCTAGAATTAAGAAGGAAAAGAAAACTAATACTTAATTTATTATTTAAATACATGATATTTAACGATTATATGCAATTCATGTGTATGAATTTCATACCCCGTTCCTCAATGTATTTATGTACATAACAGCGAATCAGTTTGACTTCGTCGCATTGAGAGAAAAACTTCTTTTATTTCATGACGACTGACGACACATATATCAAATATACGAATACAATATTCAGCAATTTTAATCCACATTCTAATTATTAATATTATGTTTACTGTATTTAAAATCTGATACCATTAATTCCGTTCAATTACTCAAGTTAAATAAATGTACAGTTTTTGTTAGTGAGTCCACAATCATTCATAATTTTCAAGAAAAATGGATTTTATACCGTAAGTAAAATGTATTGCACACTTCAACAACACACATTTCTGATTTTGTAAAATACACAAAATTTGTATAAACCTTAAATATTATTTAATATGTCGTTACTGTAAAACAGAATATCAAAGTATCTACTTCAATAAAGTAAAACACAATCAAGTTTCATTAAGGCAGCTTAAGCAATAATCATCAAACATCTCAATAAGATAACAAAAATTCCACAAACCACCATTATCATCGGTCATCTATAAATTGGGGTAAGGATTAATTAAGGACTATATAGTTCGGAAATAATCAAAAAATAACTCTTTTGTTCGAGAATAAGTAAAAGTCAAAGTCGAACGGTAGTTTTTTTTAAAAATAACGTCTATATATATTATATATATATATCTTGTTTAAAAAAATGTAATTGTAAACTTTGAAATTCATTATTGTGTAAGTTTATATTAATTAAGGACCCAACCCCAGTTTTCTCTTTTATAATTTAGTGTTAGCAAGACTGAAGAATTGAAAAAACTGGATTTTGTGGAAACTGAAATCATAATTACTAGATAATTAAACATGGAAGTCAATAAAGATGAAGCAGAGCGTTGCAGTAAGTGTCTCATTAAGATGAAACAAGTTTGAAGTAGATAGTAAAAAATTAAATACGCCTAAAGCTTTTTTTAAGTGTATTTAAATAACTTTAAATAAAATACTTAAATATTCAAAGGATAAAAAATATGTCGTTATGAATGATTATTTATTTATTTTGTTCTCAATTTTAGTTGAGTTTGCTGAGCAAGCTTTCAACGCTGGTGATCGAGCTAAAGCTGTAAGATATCTTACTAAGGCAGAAAGATTATATCCAACACAAAAGGGCAGAGGTAGGATTATAACAATAACATTCTATAAATATCCAGTAATGACCTTTTAAGATTAATGTATAGGAGGGACAAAATTTTGGTTAAAAGTTAAAGAATTCAGTTTGACCTGAATATTTTAAAATTGACATGCATTTCTAATATTGCAAGGATGTACCTTTTATAATGAGGTTCTTATATATAAGCCTCATGTTTTATCAACTCTCATTTGAATTACTTTTGTTTATTTAGATCTTCTTGCATTGCTCAATAAATTAGGAGAATCTTCAACAGATAAAGATAAAGATTCAACTGCTAGGAGAAGAGAAAGTGCAGCAAATGGTATGATAAATATATAAATATATGTACTTATACTCTTATACTTATACACATCTGACATCTAGTTATTTTCATCAATTAAACGAATATTAGCAAAAGAAATGTATAATTGCTGTATAAAACAGCTAAAGGTAGTCCCACCCGGGAATCCCGTGATACGACTGGAGGATCAGAAAGTAAATCTAGTGGTCCAGAGTATACACAAAATCAACATGATTCAGTTAAAAAGTAAAATTAATCATGATGAAAATTGAAAATCGTATGAATGAATACTTTTATAGGCATTCAACAGTGTTTTTCTTGTTTCTAGAATAAAGACATGTAAAGACTACTACGAAATACTAGCAGTTAGTAAAGAAGCAACAGACTCTGATTTAAAAAAGGGTGAGTTTTAAGATATTTTTTATTCTAGCAATTATTATGTACATAAATACATGAATATTGTAAAAACTAGTAAAAAGTATAGTTGTTTTATTGTGCTTTCCTATTTTTGATTTCTTAGTAAATTAGTTATAAACTAACTTGTCCAATAACAACAAAATTAAATCATGTATTATTTCATTTCAGCTTACCGAAAATTAGCTTTACAATTTCATCCGGATAAAAATAAAGCTCCTGGTGCTGGCGAAGCCTTCAAGGGTAAGCAAAAAGATTCTCTGATGTTTTACTTCATCATGTGTATGAACAAATATCATTCAAAACAAATGCCGTATTAGCTTCTTTCTTCTCCTTTTTTGTAGCAATTGGAAACGCTTTCGCTGTTTTAAGTGATGCAGAGAAAAGAAAACAGTATGATTTGTATGGTTCGGAAGCAGCAAATACAACGTCAAATCATAGACGACAATCATCTGGTAATCAATATGAATATGGATACACGCGTGGTTTTGAAAGTAAGAGCCTAATAAAGTACTGTGAACTATTATAACAGGTAAAAACTGGCATTCAATTCAATTATTTATAATTAATGTGAAATTTCTAGGTGATATGACAGCTGAGGAACTTTTTAACATGTTCTTTGGTGGTGCATTCCCTTCGTCGTCCGTTTATACTACAGGGCGACGTCGAACGCGTTATTATTATTCTAATGGAAATTCTCATGAAACAGCCAATGGTCAACAAGGGGAACCAAATAATGTGACAATGGCACTTCAGGTGTTACCCATACTCTTTTTCATTCTTGTCACCTTATTGTCATCCTTATTCGTAGCCGATCCTGTCTACTCTTTGGTCCGCACTCAAAAGTAAGAACTTGTTTTTTTCTCCAAATTTTCAAGTTGATGTACTATAGTAGCAGGTTGCCTTTTTCCTCTTTCTTTCTCTTTATTTTATTTGAAAAGAATGTGGGGAAAAAAGTAAATACAAAACTAAATATGGACATACAACTTTTTCTTCAATATAGGTACAATGTTAAACGAACCACTGGTGAAATGGACGTGCCGTACTATGTGAAAGAAACGTTTACTGCAGATTTTCAAGGAAATCTCAAAAGACTGGAATCGGGTATAGAAGAGGAATATATTTCTAATCTAAGAAATGAGTGTTTCAAACAGCGTAATTATAAGGTAAAGTTTTGACGAAACGAATTCGAATGGGAATTTGGTTTTAAATTCTGCTTTGTATAGTTTGCTGGTCATATTTCATTTATAATAATAAATCATGATATTCTAATGAACAAAATTATAGGAGCACATGATATGGAGAGCACGGAATTTCGGTGATGAGGATATGCTTCGACAGGCAAGAGACATGGCACTTCCATCATGTGACGCCCTACATTCATTACGTTCAAAGTCTCGTTATGGCTAAAGTAAGATATGTGTTTATTTATTATCAGTACCTCCTCATTAGTTCCTACAATTAGTTCATTTCCACAAACAAACAAAAAACAGCATGAAAAAATCAAAATAAGAAAAAAGTATTTAAATTTTTTTTTGTCCATCGTCAAGTTACATGTAAATTTGCATATTGGGCAACTTGGATTCTAGGATACATAATCCAAAAAGTAAAAAAAAAAAGAAAAAACATAATTGTTATTAGGTATTCTCTTTTTAACGCCCGTCTCTGTAAAAAAAATATATATTTACTTTAGCTGACACATGTTGAGAGCGCAGCGAACGTTCCCCTTCTTAAACATTATAAAAGTATGATAAAATATATATAAATATATTACAAAGTAATTAAGAAAAGTTAGCTATTAAAAATCAAAAGTTGGAAGTATTAATCATTTTATCAAAAGCTTGAAGGGCAAAATATCTACCCACTCTCTACAAGAAGTGCATTTATAATTACCGCATTATGTTATTCTCTTCTCTTTTTTTTTGAAAATAAAAGTCTCGTTAAAAATGTAACAGTTACATCACAAATGGTTACGAAATCACTTTCCCCCCTCCAAACTTTTTATGTGGACATATAAATTATAAAGAGTGCATATACCCACAAACTGACATGTATGATTTAAAAAACATGGTCAAGCTATAGGTCTATATAAAACAACGCACTACAATAGTTTACAGTTGAAAATTACAACAAAATTTTGAATTTTTATAATCCTACAAGAATAACTAAAATAACAAAAGATAGTCGTAAGAATACATGATATTTACGCAAACAGTCATTTTAATTCTTTTTTCCAAACAATTTTAGTGCCTATACGGCTAATTCAAGCAAGTTATTCATGAAATTTACATTTATCTGCTTCACTTCCTCAGATCCTCTGAGAATATATAGAGATATTGAAATATATATCTTTAAAACGTCCGAAATATTATTAATGTCTTAAATATGCGTGTAGGTCAGTTTTGTATAATATAATGGTAAGCCAATGATGTAATATAATGATTTCCATTTATAAGTTGTATTTATTTAATTTACAAATACCAATGACCAAAGACTTTTGTCAGTGACAACTTGTCACTGGATTTTGGTTTGAGTAAAAACTTTTAATGTTGTGCGTTTCGTTATAACTTACTGATGAAAATAATTAATTATTATGATAGTTTGAAAGAATTGCGAGTTTATTTTATTATTTATGTGTATGTTCAATTGATGATTGTCTTCATTTTGTAAAGTTGGAACATTCTAAGTCAGTCAAACTAAACAATAATTAAAATGCCAATAATTGAAACTTTTTATTAAAAGAAAAAGCATATTATATTAAATATATGAATTTAAAAGAGAGTTTCTGTTTTTTAACGTGTAAGATAATTATAAAAGTATGCATCGTATTCCGAGTCGGCATTTCCGATTTATTTAAATTTACGGAGCGCTACTTTACTTCAGCACTGAATATCCAATCGAGGAATATATATAAATATCAAAGGATTATTGAATTTGGAATGTAATATCATTTTTCGAAATTTTGGAAATATGTATAGCAAGTATATTCTGGAGTGAAAGGTGATAGAGTTTAGTCATGAGAAAAAATCGCAAAATACAAGTTTTAAAAATACTTGAAACTAAGCTGTACCTATTTATACCCTATACACAAATGCATTTTTTCGCTCACGCGCTCGCTTTGTAATAAATTTCATGTTGAGTTTGAAATGTATGGATAATGGATACGATACAACGATCGAATCAACAATCAACATTTAATATGATAGAGTAAAAAAATGTGTATGAATCACAAACGGTTTTGTACGAGTCGTGAATTCTACTGAAGATTACACAAAATATAGAAACTTGTAAATGTATAGTTGGCTTAAAAATTGTCTCCCTGTTTTCGTTAACTTTTGTTGTGACTTTAATGTTGTGTCATTAATTATTTATCAGATGCCTTAATGACTTTTCTTAGGTATCTACATACAATTAAATCCAAAAATCTCCCATGTTATATGTGTGAAGTAAATAACTATTTAAATACTTGGGAAATGGTATTTTCAAAATACACAAAGTACTCTCATGTAGTATTGTGTACTACACAACACACGTATTTGCGATAATATTTGTTTGTGTAAATTTTAATATCTCATAATATAACATTTAAAAAAATCTTTTCTGATGTTAATAAAAAGATGGAAAAAAACAAACAGTGGCTTCTAAAATATTCATTCATGGTTTCATATATATATATATCGTCTGTTAAGTTCGAAAAAGGCCTATAATCATTTTTTTCCCAATACAAAACCGTCCCACATTTCATTTTTTTCCCAATACAAAACCGTCCCACATTTCATTTCTCCTTAATTCACAAAGGACCCATAATCCTACATTCCTTAATGCAATAACGCTCCATAATCGCGATTCCTTAAAATCGAATGTGCGCGAGCACACACTGCTAGACATTCTTGGGCGCTCACGAATATTGAACCCACAATTTTTTTTGGAATTCCGAATCCCGTTTTCTCTTTTCTCAAATTAAATAACATTTTCTTGAATTAAATCAAATTTAATATGACTTATTGTCATCATCTTCAAGGGTTATACTCTAATTTTAGAAGTCTATAAGACATGGATTCAGATACGCATTTGTTTGATGATCAAAGCCTATATAACGAAGAAAATCGTCCGGGAGATAAATCATTTTTGAATTTTAGATGTCAATTATTGTAAAATAAATAAAACAGTAGAATCTGTGTAAATGTTTGTAGAATTTACAAAGAATTCAACTAAAAGAATTACTTGGACTTGGATTCAGAATTTTTTAAAATTCGGAATTCCAAAAATTGGATTCCAAATATTGAATATTCGTGAGCGTCCAAGAATGTCTAGTCATGTGAGAACAACCAGTGTGTGTATAGCAAATGTGTGCTGGCGCACATTTGAATTTAAGGAATCGCGATTATGGAGCGTTTTTGAATTAAGGGAAACAATTATGGAGCGTTTTTGAATTAAGGGAAACAATTATGGAGCGTTTTTTGAATTAAGGGAAACAATTATGGAGCGTTTTTGAATTAAGGGAAACAATTATGGAGCGTTTTTTGAATTAAGGGAAACAATTATGGAGCGTTTTT
>JAIUND010003530.1:0-15469 GCA_034699125.1 Gisinianus flammeolus
CACTTAGGATGGTAAAAAGGATATACATATAATAAAAATATTAAAATGGTACCTGCAACCTTTTTCTTATCTCTCCTTATCTTTCACAACTTTTTTTTGAATGACTCTGTGCATCACACACACATCAGTTCAAAATTCAAACAAATATTTCATTTCATTACCAAACATTTTCCCTGATGATTTAAATCGAAATTCCTCAATTTAAAATTAATCCCAATATTCCCAATGTACCGTACAAGCTGTTATAGAACCCCACCCTCTTATAGAACCCCACTTTCTATATAGAACCCCAGGGGATTTTCCGATACACCCCCATGCTTTCAATGACATTCTATCATTTGAATTACATTAGAAATCATAGATTTTAAGAACCTTCGTATATAGAACCCCACCCTGCTATACATCCCCTACGGTTCCATAACATTTTCATATACAACCCCTGGGGTTCTATTACAGCTTATACGGTATATAATTATACTACTCATCTGTGTTTCATATTAATTATTTCCCCTTACGCATGGTTTTGGTTTTATTGTTGCTTTCAGATTGGAAATCTTGCCAACTTTTGTGCTTCTGGAACGGAGCTGTGTGGAAGTATAAAACAAGGAAAAGAAAAAAATTAGCTATGTATATCGTCTGTTAAGTTCAAAATCGTACTATAATCACTTTTTTTCTACTTCAAAACCGTGCGGTATGCAAAATTCCTTAATTCAAAAACGTTCTATATAATCACAATTCCTTAATTTCGTTTGACCTGCTCTAAAGGTCAAAGTATTAGAGATAGAACTTTTGGTCAAAAGACATTATTGTTTGTCATGACCTCTACCACTCTGTACTTTTTTGAAAATTGTACGTCAGTAATGGCCAACATTCAAAATTAAGGAATTGTGATTATAGAACGTTTTTGAATTAAGGAATTTTGCATATCGCAGGCGGTTTTGAAGTAGAAAAAAAGTGATTATAGTACGATTTTGAACTTAACAGACGATATATTAATATATATATAGTTTATCAACAATATATAAGAGATTTTCCTGAATAAATATTACAAACACACAAACCAAACGAAGGAAAATCCTGATTCAATTCAAGTCGAATCTTATATATGTATATGCGTAATACTTTTCAAATTTTAATTACATACAAAATATATCTATATTGTGATTAAATTAATATACGAATTAAATTCTTACATTGTAGGAAACTCCTTGGGCTTGATTTTCTTCATCTTCACTTGCCTGCTTTGCCTCAGCATTCGAGTCCATTTTCCCTTCCCTGCGGCTGCCCATTTTGAAAATCCTGTGGCTCCTGTGTGTGATGTTGTGTGTGTGTGTGTGTGTGTGTGTATTGTTATTATTATTATATTATAATATAGAGTCTTTGGAATCGAAAACACTTGTGAACAAATGGAAATTGGGAATGTGTCTGTCTGATGTGCATGTGTGTGGGAACACTTTTTTTTAGCTGTATATATAAATTCCAACTTTTTTTCCGGTGTTTTTGTATGCGGATATGAACTTTTTAACGATAAAAATTTGGTGAGAATCTGAGGGATTTTATTGTATACTAATATATATTTTAACGTATATATATTTATATGACGTTCTGCGTTGACGAAGAACAAAATAAAATGTAACAGAAACTGTGTGGCTGTCAAGTATATATATATATATAGAAATTTAAAGGAGAGAAAATTGAATGTGTGTGCACACATGCATGATGTGTGTGGGGATTAAAATTTAAGTCACGGCTTTTACATATAGAAAAGCTATTATACGTAGAATATGTAGATTGTAGATATTGTTTTATCCCTTTTTTGTGCGGCTTTTCTACGGAAAGCCAAGAAGAAAATCACAGAAAAGCTTAAAGAAGGTTCTTTAAGCTTTTCTATATATATGCGATGTGAGAAGAAAAAGGCTATATGAAGACAAAATTTAAGCCATTAATGTTTCTCTCCCTTCAAAATCATTCGGAACGATTCCCCTTCACTTTTTCCTATAGTCCGCACATACTATATATATACATATCGTCGGTCGTCGGCTAATTGTAAGTTCTATGAACCGTGTATTATCATTTGACCCCTGAAGGTGAATGTGCGTGCGCGTTCATAACGTGCAGTATGCGCCTTCCCGGGCCAAATGATAATACACGGTTATTGGAACTTGGCCGACGATATACATATGTAAATTTTTTTCCACAACACAGCAGAGAATCGAGGCGAGAATGTGTGATGGAATATTAAGAATATAATATATGAGGTTCTCCGCCAGAATAGGGACAAAATGTACGTAAAACACTTTTTGGCATATTGATGGACAACAGAACATGGAGAATATTTTAGGACAAGTTTAAACCAACTGAAAAAAGTAATTTAAGATGGTCGTTAAACTTCTCCAAAAATTCTAAATTAAAGTAAACCGATGATTTGTGCAATTTGAATTCAATTACAATCATTGAGAAACGTATTTACGCGCCAAACAGCCGAGAATATTCAAGGCGCTATAACTCTATTAAAACTATAGGTATACGTACTTTGCCCCTTTTCTTACGGTCTTCTACATATATATAGCATAAGCACTATATATTTCATTTATTTTCCCTTTGTGTTTCCCTTCTCCACATTTGTCTTTATGTCCACAATTTTCAAGTCAAATGTGAGGACTCATCGTCAGATTTGAAATACACAGTTGATTGACTACCGTAAAGCTTGCATTAAAAGCCTACTCTAGAATACAAGGCTACCTTTAATATAAGCCTAGTTTTTTGTCCCGTTTTATCTATAGTGTCCAGCCATTTACTAATGCTATCGAGTTTACTTGGTTTTTTTTACTGTATTTCAAGAACTGCAGACATTAGCCTATAGGCTTTTGAATTCAAGTTTTACGGTAATTGTAAAATGAAAATGCTATTTAAAATTGACTGATACATAATATTTTAATGCTCCATTTCATAACTCTCTTCCAAATTCATTTTACATTAAATAAAAAAATCACATCACATGGCTGTAATTATATTTTGTATTTTATATTTTGCTTAAACTCCGCCCACATTCTTCAATTACCGGTATATATTTATGTATACCTATAAGGTATGTAGATTTGGTCATTATTATTAGTAGTATAGTAGTACATATGTACATATATAGTATAGTAACGCGTACAATAATTAGAGCTCTAATTCATTCTCATTCTATAAATGAACTGATCTATAACGGCGTTATATATAGACTAACGCTCATTTAAATTGTCAACATGTATATACAGTGATATCAAAACAAAGATATTATTTAATTTGAATGAATCGAGTCCTTGTCCCTTTGTACTCGACGGATTTACACATTTACTCCCCTAATACTGTCAATCTGCCTGTCTGCCTGTGTACAATACAAATACAATATGTATTTGCATGTGCACGTTAAATTGTAAAATTTTCTATAAGTACCTATAATTATATATATACAACGATACAACGATTCCATTCAGACATGAAGAGGAAATGACGGCAAACGGAATTGAATTACTATTTGTGGTTAGTCTCACCATTTCATCCATTTCTCAAGGTATGTGTAATCAAAAACAATAATAATATAATACTGTTCTTTTGTACTATCGTATATATGAGCATTTGAGCTTTATACACTTTACGTCAATTCCGCGCGGTTTTGCCAATTGTCTTGAACGGCTCTTAAACTATATTTTCTATTTATATAGGGGTGGAGAGTTTTAGTCCAGCGGACAAGTTACTGGGCTCTTTGGCACGGGGCATTTGCCACCATTTTGAAGCCTACCAAAAAACAGGACTGACCACAGAGTTGACGAGCCCAAATCCAGATCCGGAACCATGGACTCATATTCTCTTCGTAAGTGAAAAATCTTGTGACGATGACCCATCCTGTCCCGCCAAATTTGAATTTAAATTCGAATCACAATCAGGATCAATATCAAAACCTGAATCTGAATCTGCACCTACACCTACATCTGCACATGAATCTGCCTCAACATCTGCATCTGCAACGGAGTCTGCATCGAGAAATTCAGCAACGTCTTCAAATTCCAATTCCACTCGAACGAGTACTGCCTCATTATTCTGTACATTAAGTTCGTTTGATCCTCGGTTCGTTCGAATTGACCTTTGATTTTCGACATTTAACATTTGACCTTTGACCTTTGCTGAGTATAGAGATAGCGACGGGCGGGGAGAGGCTGGACTTGGGTGCCTCGAGAGTGGACAAAATATGGCTGGCTGTGAGTGCGAACGTCTCGGATAACAAACCGTTTTCGGTGCCGGCGACAGTTCCGGGTGGGATTTACTCGGATTTGGATGCAGCGGGTGGGATTTTTGAAACCGCGATTTACTACCGTTTCAATGATCTGGAGACGCGATGGGTTGGGCGCTCCAATTGGACCTTCTCTAGAGATTTTCAGGGTCATTTTCTCCAATACATAAAGTCCCAATTATATCAAATCCAAATCCAAGTCAAATTAAATACAATTACCCCCCAATTAATAACTGTAATTACTAATTAAAGATTGGACATTATTTTTTTCCCGCGCGCGTTTGCAGTGGAAGACAAATTGTTGGGCAAAACCGTTGTGCTTTTGGTCTGCGAGGGATTGGACACAATTGCCTCTGTCTATTTAAACGATAAATTGGTGGGGAAGAGCATCAACATGTTCGTTCGCTACATTTACAACGTCAAAAAGGATCTCAAGGTCAGTTGCGTTCTTCTTCTTGTTCAGGAAGGAATTTGGCGCGGGATATTTGAATTATATACTATAAATTGTTTGAAATTTGAATCAATCGATGGTGAATATAGATTTTTTCATCATGTCGTTTTTTTATGTTTTTTTGTGTAGAAAGGCGTAAACTCTCTGCGCGTGGAATTCGAATCGCCGGTGGAGTATGCGCAGAAGGAATATGATGAGCAAAGTAAGACCTATCGAGTCCTCCCCACCGGATTGGTTCCGGAATTTCAAGGTCCACATATATACAAATAATATTAAACATTAATAAACAAACTGTTGTTGAAGCCGCTCCAATTTTCGAAATGTCAAATCTCAAATCCTCCCACCTTTTTTGTATGTACACTTTTTTCTATGGAATTTCCACACACAGGCGAAGACCATGCGAATCATATTAGGAAAATGCAGGCAAGTCAAAAAAAAGGAGGAATTAACTGATTACAATTGGCTCGTAAAAATATTTAAATGGACCCTTATCTTTTGGTTGAGTATATACACAGGCATCATTTTCTTGGGATTGGGGCCCTTCATATCCATCATCCGGGATTTGGTAATGCTCCTTTGAAAAAAACTACCGGGAAAACGTATAAAATGTCGTAGTTAACTTTTGTGATGGACGGACACAGGAAGGACATTTATTTGGAGGCCTTTGACGCGGCCCTCATTCGTGCCGTCCTCATTTTCTTCGAGTCCAACCACCCGCAACCGGATGAGACAGAGAAAACCAAATGGAATGTCACAGCTCAAGTCTACTTGGAGTTTGATTCTTCGGACTCACAATCAGATGTTGGGGACCCTTCACAATTTTCCATTGAATTCAAAATCCAGGAAGGGACGATGACGATAAAGAGCGTCACGAAGCCCTTGAAAACGTCTTTGAAAGAACCTCAAAATTTTTTCTTACAAATTTCTGTACGTCCCCTCCTCAAAATCAAATATCATCACAATTAAATTGGCTAATGGGAAATGAGAAATGAGAAAGTGAATTAAAAGAATTCCCGCGGTTTTATTTTCACTCAATCTCAGGGAAATCAAGTTCGAATGTGGTGGCCGAACGGCTATGGCGACCAAGTAATTGTACAATAACAATAATAATAATAACAATGGAATTTGTTCGTTATTTTTTTGAAAATATGTAGTATTCAAAATTTGGCGGGGATTTTGAATGTAGAATTTATGTAGCTATATATTTATGATTTATGAAGGTTTTGTATGGGGCGACGGTGAAGTTAACGAAGCAGGACGTGGAACTGTCCTCAAATTCCTTCCGCGTGGGTTTCCGCACCGTCCATTTGAATGAAGACGAGCTCGCCGTCCCTTCGGACCCTTCGAAAGGGAGACTTTTCTTTATGGAAGTGAACGGCCGGCAGATTTACTCCAAAGGCTCGAATTCCATCCCGATTCATGTCCTTCCGGAGCGCGTGACCAAGGAAACGACCGAGTGGATATTGCGCTCCTCCAAAATCATGCACATGAACATGATTCACGTGTGGGGTGGCGGGATTTACGAGTCGGATTTGTTTTATGACCTGGCGGATGAGTACGGCATCCTCATCTGGCAGGACTTCATGTTTGCCTGCTCCATGTACCCAAGCACCGAGTCTTTCCTTGAAAATGTGCGCGAGGAAGTTCGGACGCAAGTGAAGCGACTTCAATATCATGCAGGTAATTTTTTTTCTGCATAATTTTAGCCTCTTTGGGGCTCGGGAGCCCAAATTACCGTAGGATGTGCTATTTTTCATTTATTTAGCCTCTATCTGGACCTAAAATCAGAGATTCTAGTACTTTTTATCAGTTATTTAGTATTAAGGCCTCTTCGAGGCAAAAAGGGCTAAAGTCAGATTGTTATATTTTGAAGGATTTAAGCCTTTTTGGGGACTGAAGAGCTAAGTTAAAACTCGAGTCTTTTTCTTCAAATTTTTGTCTTTTTTGTCTCATTTAGGCCTCTTTCGGGCAAAAAGGCTGAAATGAGATTATGACTGTTTTTAAATTGATGTCAGCCTCTTTGGGGCAAAGGGGCTGAAATACATCTGACTCGGGTTTTTTAAAGACATTTAAGCCCCTTAGTAGCCAAAGGGCTCAAATGAGATTGTTGTATTTTGTATTTTGTCCAAATTCAAGCCACTTTCGGGCTGAGGGGCTAAAAAATGAGCTTTTATAGTCTTTTAAATTATTGTTTGTTTTTTCCTTTTGTTTTTGAGAGCCGTCGCAATGTGGGCGACGAATAATGAGAATGAAGTGGCCCTCCGAGGGAATTGGTACGGGACGGGTGGGGACTTTGAACTGTACAAAAAGGACTACATTAAACTGTACATTGACACGATCAAGACAATGACAGAGGGCCTTGACCCTTAAGAGGTCAAAGTGAAATTCCGGACCAGACGAAAAAGTCCCTCCCCATCCCCACCGACATCAACTCCCCCGACGAATTTGAGAATCTCCTCGAGCTCAACAGGATCAGTCAAGCCATGTCCATTAAAACGGTAACGTTTCAGAGAGATTTGACTGATTTGGCATTGTGAGCAATGATGACATGATTTAGAGTTTTATTATACATCGGCGGAAGCAAAATTAGTTGGAAATTAATTGTATTGGAAAACGGTGTGGTGGTGCGTAATCATCAAAAAAATTACTAGACGGAGGCCTACCACAGACTGTCCGGCCCTGTGGATGAGCAAAGCGGTGATGCAAGGAACATGGGCGCCCTCTACTGGCAACTGAATGACATTTGGGCGGGAGCGTCTTGGGCTGGCATTGGCTCGTTTTTTATTTCCTTTTTTACTCCTTACTCACTTAATAACATAACGCAAAAGAATGAATGAATAAAAGTACATACACAAAAAAGCAATTCAAACAAAATTACATAAAACACAAAAAAGCAAAAAAAAAATAACCCAAAAAACAACGACAAAAGACGACTGAAGGCACAAAAAAAACCACAGACACAAACCCCAAAACAACATCAGAAAAGTAACAAAATAACAGAAAGACCGCAGAACAGACCAAATATACACAAAAAAACACGAAAACAACAGAAGAAACCAAAAACAAACACAAAAACAACAGGGAAATAACAAGGAAACAAACGTTTATTCGAATTTCCCGCCAAACTGATAAAAGAAGACAACGTATGTTCCACTAAAATGCAAGTGATGCAGGACAAAAGGGGACAAATGGGCGGAGCATAGCATGAAACAGCGCAGTGGAAAATTCCATTTGCTGTGTGGGAACTGACCGCGCGGCATATATAAATAATAGGAGTAAGCTTTACCCCACATGTCACATAACTATGTGGTTAAGGAATGGCTCTTGCGACCCATCCGACCAGGGTTCAATTCCACGCTGAGTTGGGAATTTTGTCCTTTCCTTCGTGACTGGCACATGTCTTAACCATATTATGGAAAATTCCATTTGCTTAACGCATATATAGGAAGGAGGACAGACAGACAGACAAAACGAATACAATATAGGCAGATTCGCTTCCTAAAAAGAACACTAGCAAATTTAGAAAACTATCCTTTCTATGTATAGAAACTAAAAAATTGATGGATTGTGTGTTTGCATATTAGAATCGACGGGGAAATGGAAATTGCTTCACTACTACGCTCGGAATTTCTTCAGTCCCATTTTGATCTCCCCATATTTCCCCGCAAGCAGGGACACGATGAACGTGGGCATTCATTTGATATCCGACTCTGTCAGCACTCCCTTATTTAAGGGCTCTCTCCTCACGCAACTCTTCCGACTGGATCAAATTAAGCCACTCCTCGAGATGACCACAGCTGTGGAGCAGAAAGTCTCGACGCCGGATGCAATTGAAGTTCACCAGTTGAAATCTGAAGAATTGAAAGCAAAGGGCTGCGAGAAACTGGAAGGGACCATTTGCTTCGTCTACACAACCATGAGCGGCTCTCCAGATAATTTCGTCTTCTTACAATTCCCGACGGATTGAACCCATATTTTGAACCCCAATCTTCAAGCAAGTCCCATCACAGATTTTCCTGAAGAGGGAATTTCAAAAATATTCAAAAAATCAACTATGTACTTATATATTTCTGTTTCCTAACTCTTTTTTTTGTTTTTTTCGTTTTTTTTTCAATATAGATAAAGGATCGGACGGCGGCTCCGGATGGAAAATCCTTCTCCGTTCAAATCACAGTGGATAAAATCGCGCTCTTTGTCACTTTGGAGCTGAAGGATGTGAAGTTGAGTGGGACTTTCTCTGACAATGGTTTTCTCCTGGTGAATCTGACGCGGGTAGTCACTTTTACAGCGGAAAAGTCAATGACTTTGGACAGATTCAAAGAGAACCTCAAGGTTTGGTCACTATTTGACCTCGTCCAGGTCAAGGCTCAATAGATATAATAATATACAATTCAATAATAAAAAATGTGAGATTTGATATCACATTTTGGATTGTCTTTTGATTTTATTTTACTTTTTTTTTATTGGGACTGTTAAATTAATTAATTATAATCATATACAGTTGACCTTTGGAGCAGGTCAAGGAAATTAAGGAAAATAATTACAGTTCGTTTGTGAACTTAACAGACGATATATACGATATATATATAGTTTTAATAAATAAAAAAAATTGGGTGTCCGGTGTCGCCGGGGCCGGGGGGGAATGTGGCGGGGTTTTTTTAGTTTTAAAAATCCTGGCCCTTTTGCAACGTCTGCTGGGTGTTTTCTGTTCTCTTGGGCCACCTCGACACGGGGCGGGACTGCAGGGCGAAGGAAGAAGACAGGATATGGAGATCTGACAAAGCCGTTGGCGGGTGGTGCGGGAGTGGTGGATCCAGGAGGGATCGGGAGATAGTACGACGTTGCAGACGCGTTCGACTGGTACTGGTAAATGGGCTCTCGCCCCGGACCGCCAATCAACCAAACAAAAGCGACGATCCGAGAGCAAGAAATGGGCGGGTTGTTGGGGATGACAGGACGAGCATTCTCCACCACCGTGTACCAATGTTGAGTCCCATATTGCTGGTAGGTGCACTCTGTAAGGGTGACCAGCTGACTGGCCATTGCGAGGGTTGAGTCAGTGAGCGGGGACAGTCCCGTCCCGAGTAATAAGCCCGGTGACTGGTAGCCAACCGGCGCTAAACATAAATATAAATATATCGTCTGTTAAGTTAAAAAACGGACTATAATTATTTTCCTTAATTTCGTTTGACCGGGATTGACCTGCTCTGGAGGTCAAAGTATTAGAGATGGAGCTTTGGGTCAAGCGACATTATTGTAGAGCAGGTCGTGAGGGACAATAATGTCGCTTGACACAAAGCTCCATCTCTAATACTTTGACCTCTGGAGGTCAACTCGGACAAACGAAATTAAGGAAAATGATTATCATCCTTTTTTGAACTTAACAGGCGATATACTGATTATCAGAGCTTTTGTTTACTTTTTGGACATATCGTTTGTTAAGTTCACAAAGGAACTATAAGGATTTTCCTTAATTTGCGGAAATGCGACTATTGCGTCCGTCTTTGTGGGTAAAATTCTGAAAAAATTCAGGGTGACAGAAAAGGTCATGGCCGACAATAATGTCGAAGGACCCACAGCTCCATCTCCAGCCATTTGACCTTTGGAGCAGGTCAACGAAATTAAGGAAAATAATTATAGTTCCTTTGTGAACTTATAACAGACGATATATGTAATGTATAACTTTTGGGGATTTTCCGCAGGTGGCTGCTCCGATGTGGAAATGAAAATGAAGCCGACGACGAGGACGACCACGTCCTCATCACGTGACGTGGAAAAACGGAACAAGGCGGTCGTCTCGGGTTTCTATCAGGACGTCCTCGGCATGAAAGACATTGACAAAGCGGATTTGTACATTAGCGCGAACAAGTACATTCAACACAATCCACACGTTGCGGACGGCCTTCAAGCAATGAAAGCCTCATTCAAAATCTGGTTCAAAGACGCGCCAAAAGTCTCACTGGACGTTCGTCATCTCTCAGCTGAGGGGGATCTCGTTTGGGGGCATGTCAAGACGGAAGTGGGTGGGACGCCCATGGCGGAAGTGGACATTTTCCGGTTGGAGAATGGGAAGATTGTCGAGCATTGGGACGTCCTTCAAGCCATCCCGCTAATGAGCGAGTCCAAAAACAATCATCCCATGTTTTGAGTCAAATGTCACATGTCAAATTTCAAATTTCAAATTCGAATATCACGCTCTAGAAAAATGCTAGATTTAATTAATTTGATTTTGAATTTGATTTTATTGGGATATTAAATTAAAAATGCATATGGAAACCACAACAACAACAAATAAAAACAAGAAACAAAATGTGTAACATTATGAATGATAACATGATAACAAAAATAAATATGGCGGGAAAAACTGTTTTGTTCATTGTTCAAATTTAAATCATCATTTTTCGGTGGGGACCAAAGCGAAAATGAACGCATGTGCATCGGGATTTGGATTCGGATTCCGACTGGGTTTCCGCGGGTCCGGATTGGGCACATTTGGATATCTTGAACCTCCCGCCCCATGGAAATTCAAAGGAAAGAGCGGGAGAGTGAGATTTGACGTGAACACGTTGTGGTTCGGGTCATTGAGACAGATGGCATTGAAGACGCGACCCTTCCAACTTTTCTTATTGGCTCGTTTGAGCCACTTCATTTTCTTCTCCCCACAAACCAAGGGATTCCCCCTCAAATCCAGTAAATTCGTTGAGTCCTTCTCCAGGAAAGACTGGAATGTCCTGGCGGAGAGGACATGAATTCGATTTCGCTCCAGGTAAAGTCGAGTGGAGCGTTCCAATCTCTCCAGCCCACAATCTGGATGAATTTGATCTTGAGTGAGGAGATTGAAGCGCAAATAGAGACTGAGCGAGCCCAACTTTGATTTCAAATTCGAATTCGAATTTCCCGCCTCTTCATTTTTCCCCTTGTTCTCGCCGCCTATTTCCTCACTGGGTTCGTCATCTTTATCATCATCATCATCATCATCATCATCTTCCACTGGGAGTCGTTTGAAGGAAAATGCTTTCGGTCCTAACTCCCGAATTTGATTCCGATCCAAATCCAAGACACTTAATTTATTATTCTGACGAAATGGACCACCCAGAAGTCGCTCAATCCGATTCCAAGACACATTCAAATGACGGATATTCACGAATTTTGAGAGGTCACTGAGGAGCTCTCCCGTACCTGGAGATTTTTTAACATTATCATCATCATCTTGCTCGTCATCTTGATCGTCATCTTGGTCCTCCTCGTCACTTTCATTTTCAGAGTTGGCGGTCGTCTTGGATTTGAGTCTCTGTTGTTGTTGTTTTTGCTGTACTCTTTGCTGAACGAGAGTTCCTTGAAGTCGATTCCGCGCCAGATTTAAATTCTCCAGAGTCCTCCCAGAGAAATATTTGAGGGCGTCCTCGAGGCCTTTATCAGTCAGGGAATTCCTGGACAAGTCCACTTTCTTCACTTGAATCCTCCCGCGCTTATTCTTAGTTTTCTTGGGTGTTCGGTAGTTCGTCCCGGGGGGACGGTTTGAGGGGAGGGGGAGGAGGGATTTGAGTTCATGGGGGTTAATGGGGGCTTTGTGGGTGGTCAAATTGGATTCCGGCCCGACGATGCTTCGAAGGAAATCGTTGGAAGTGACTCGGAGGGTGTGAAGGCGCGTTCGGATGAGCGGCGTCAAGTCCAACTCTGTCAACATTGTTTTCTCGATGGTTAATTTAGGGATGCTCAGCCACTGGGAAGGACTTGAGAGGCCATTGAAATCCCGCATCGTTTTAAATATCTCATCGATGGCGGCTTGAGTCACGGTCCGACCACGGCAGAGAATCCCCGAGCGACTACAAGTACACGGAGAGACTTTGTCGGATGACGTCATCGGACAAAAAGAATCTAACCACAGAACCAAAACAGTAGAAAAGGACCCGAAATTATTATGATGGGCGCGGGAAATCATTTTTTTTAAAGCTCTCTATTCAAATTTTCAATGTTTTATATAGGATACAGTTTCATCGTGGGTGGTCTTTGAAGATTAACAGATTCCTCTAATACTATAAGCACATAGATTTATATATCGTCTGTTAAGTTCAAAAAATGTACTATAATTTTTTTCCTTAATTTCGTTTGACCGGGTTTGACCTGTTTTGGAGGTCAAAGGATTAGAGATGGAGATTTGGGTCAAGCAACATTATTGTACAGCAGGTCATGAGGGACAATAATGTCGCTTGAAGCAAAGCTCCATCTCTAATACTTTGACCTCCAGAGCAGGTCAAACCCGGTCAAGCGAAATTAAGGAAAAAAGTTATAGTTCGTTTTTGAACTTAACAGACGATATATATAGTAGACAACAAGAGGAAATTTAAATTACCAACGGCGGCCAGTCCAGCTGTGGATTGGAGTTGACCGAGGAAAACAACTCCAAATAGTCCAACAAAAAGGAAACTCCACACATTTTCCCGCATGATCCGAATGATTTCTTCTCCTATATATATTCAAAAATTCAAGCCAATATGAATGAGTAATTTTTTACTCGAAACTGAAAAGCCGTGCGCACAGTATAAAATAAACCAAGAAAACCACCACACATGCGGATTTCGTATTTTGTATATATTAGGAAATGAAAGAGAAAAAAGAAATGAAAAAAAACAGAGTCCACAATTTTGAGCGTTCCAACTCATATAAATTCGAAAGGAAGTGCGGAATGGATTTATTTTGATTGTTGAGAGAGGAAAATGAAAGTGAAATTCAACTTACAATAAAAAATGTGTGTGATGGAGGAAAGCTTCAAGTGTGTATATGCGTGTGTGTGATGTTCGTGTGAGGACTCGAAATGAAATGAAAGTGAAACTGCATGTGTGTGTGTGTGTCAAAAGTCAGTTGTTCTTTTTACAATTTGCCTGATGCTGACAGGGATTTTGTTGGGCGAGTGTGTTGAGTTAGGCAGTGTCAGGATTTTCTAGGTTAAAAGTCGAATATGCTCGTGGTCGTATATATATGGTCATACAAAATCCATTTGATATACCTCTACATAATTCATAACTATTATACGATATAATCATTGGTCATTGTCATTAGGATTGAGAGCATTACATATATATTGTATACAGCCGCAAGTTCCTTGGCGGCTCTCTCTCTTTTCCTCTATGATATCTTTCTATAATATCTCTCTCTTCTGTGCATTCATTTCGTATCAAGTCAAAGGGGGGAGAAACTCGTTATGGAAATGATAATATAAAGCATGTGAGAGAAGAGTCATATGGAAATTAAGACTATATACCGTCACCGTTACCGCTTGTCCGCATGTACCTTACACATTACAGACATTCACTAATTGTAAATATACTTATCTACATTTCCAATCTCTCTTCCACGCACATCCGCACACATCATCTCAAAATCCTGAATCCTCGCAATCCTTATGATATATATCCATCGTGTGTACCACGTACGTTTTTCCTCAAAATCAGACAGACTATACATATATATATATCGTCTGTTAAGTTCACAAACGAACTATAATTATTGTCCTTAATTTCGTTGACCTGCTCCATTATTGTCTGCCATGACCTTTTCTGTCACCCTCATTACCGTCAGATCAAAACCTTGATATAATTATAGACCACGCCCCCTTAAATAGGCCACGCCCTCCGGATTTCCAAGCTGTAATGCACTAAGTTTAAACACTATTGAATTCTAAGCTCCCCAAGCAACTTCTCGTTGATGTTGCGAGGGGATCTTCGACATCCGACCAAGGACTCTTTGAATCTAGTCTTAGAATTTCCCGATCGCGTGCAGAAATTGAACCACACGCCTTTGAATCTAAATATTTATTTAACCATTTTACAAATTAATTTTTTCAAAGACTCCAAAGCAACTTCCCGTTGATGTTGCCACGAGACCTTAGACGACCAACTAAGGGCTCTTTGAATCCAGTCTTAGAATTTCTCAATGCGGTGCAGAAATTGAGCCACACTCCTTTGAAAATGTATATTTTTGAAGAATTTCACGTGTAAATGAACAGTACAAATAATTCAGTGTTTTTAGTCAGTTTTTGGAGTAACTTTATTGGAATCTCATTGCATTACATTTAGTATTACGTTGAAATGGATTGCTATGTTTTCTCTACTTTGTTCTCAATTTGCGTAGGCATTTATGTGACGATTTATAGAATTTTTGGATTGCTTAAAAAAATGAAAGAACATCATACTTTCCGACAAGATGATTTGATAAAGAAACTCGACATTGCTGTATCAGTTCCACCAAAGGCAGGAAAATTTGAAATTTTCGATAAAAACAAAGTATAAAGCGAAATTTAGCAGCCGTGCAAGATGGAATTGCTGAAGCAAGAAAGAAAATTAGAATTGAGAAAGAAACAAAACGAGATGCTCCACAACAGAACGCGAAAGAGGATGCGGATGCAATCAAAAGAACGTCCACCAGAGTCAACAGCTCACCACTTGCTGACGATGAAGTCCAAAAACAGGAAAAGGGCAACGAAGAAATTCCTAACCGCATGAGACAAATAAGAAAAAGCCCACGAGAAACCGCAAAGCGACTAAAAGTATATGCAATCGAAAAAGCAAAATATATGGCAAGAGAATGTACTAACTCATCCTCTAAAAAGAAACAGTCTGCTCAAGAGGACTCTATAGCAGATCGTTCACACTCTGGCGCCCCAGCATCAAGTTTTGATGAAAATCAAAGAACACTCTCAACAGAGGAAATGAACACCACGGAATCTACACAACATCATAATG
>JAIUND010003531.1:0-15464 GCA_034699125.1 Gisinianus flammeolus
AGAGAGAGAGAGAGAGAGAGAGAGAGAGAGAGAGAGAGAGAGAGAGAGAGAGACAGTCGAGGGATGCCACTTACCATGTATTTAGAATTTAGTCTAGTCTTTACAATATCTTATTTGATTTATACCATGTACAGTACAAAAATCTCTTATGAGTACATAGATTTTCAGTTAAGTTACTCTCAATTATAGAAATTATCATAGCAACTAACTGTAAAGCTATACAGACTCTGTATTACAGAGATTCCATATATGTATGGATATTTGGATATAGTATTTGGATGCACCATAGACAATTTTGTGTGTACATAATTGATGTTGATTGAAGAATGTATACTCAATCTTAATCCTATAGCTTGAGGAGTATTCTATATTTAAGACACTGACCAGTACTCCATATACTTGGGAGTTACAGTATTTTTTATTGTTATGTACATATTGATCAGTAAACTCACAAAGAGGACTTTGAAGAATAAAAAGGTGGCATGATATATGTAATTATTGTGAAATTTAGATAGACTCCTCTGTAAAAGATAAACGACATATAAATAATGACTGACGAATCTCTTTTAATACGCAGTATCTTTTTTTTCAAATTTTTTTTCAAATTTTTATCATTATCACTTTATACATTTGTATTACCATGTAACTATTTGTATGGGGTAGTATCAATAGTTTTGTCTAGTCGTGTGGATGGAAAATGGAGAAATACAATAGAATTTTGAAATCAAATTGAGAAAGTATCGTATTGAAACAGTGTGCTCTTGTACAGATTACCGATTAACCATCTAATATTTATTAGGTCCAATTGGGGTAAGCGTGTGCACAAGATTAAATACATAATGTCAAACTTGGATAATGACTATTACAACTTCCGTTCTATTTACTATTTATAAAAAATTGTTTTTGATAATAATTTATTAACTAACTTACATACAATTCCTCGTAGGTCATTTTTTTTTATTTAAAAAAAAAAAACATTTCTTAATGAAATTCTGTTTTTCTCAAAATGTGTGTGAAAGTGAAGTCAAAATCATATCGTCGTTACCTGAGTACTTCCACTCAAGCCGACCCTAAATGATAGAGTATTTGACTTGTTCCACCTGCGCTATACCGCCGAAGCTCAAATGGGATACTGTACAAAGCCTATTTGGATTATTAGTCAAATGAATAGAATAGAATAGGATAAATAGTAAGGATTATGTGGATTATGGAAAGTTTACACAGCCCACAGTCGCTTATTTGGAGCCAAAAAAAGATCAAGACATCTTTTCATTGGTATCTTTTTACGGTGAGCCGCAATCAAATTTAGTGGCTTGTGGCCCATTCTAAACTCAATCATGTAAACCTATATGTATAGACAAATAATAATTTCTTAAACGATTGTGCCCCTGTGCTCTGTACATATATTCAAGTATATATAAAAATGTATGTAAAAAAAATAGTACTCAGTGTCAGTGGGTATCACTCTACCGCAGTTCATCTGGTCAAAGTTTCCGTCAATAAAAAATCCAATTCCAACTCGTATTGAATAGACAATACGAGTGACGTATTATACGTCACTCGTTTACAATTTGAAAAAAAAAAACTATTGTGTGTATTTTTTTCTTTAGCAATTCTACAAATGAATGCGAATCACATACGTTAGAATTCACGGACTACTATAATAATACATTTTTATCAGTCCGCTTGATTTGTACTTATCACGGTTACATAATAGAATCAAATGTTTTTCCTCCTATTTTCCTCCTACTTACTCGTAGGCGCCGACAGTTAGCAAATTATTTAAACAAATACTTACGTTTGGGTGTGTGCATGTATCTGTATATGTACATGCTTAGAAACGTATATGTGTGAATCACTGAATGGATGGACATCAGGAAGAGAAAGTGAATGGGGAAACATGTAAAAAAAATTGATGAGTCATTTACTGTATATACTATTGAATAATAGAACCACAAGTATAGTCAGTTGAATTAATATATGATTTTAATGTGGTATGAAATTTAATTGCCTTGCGTAATGTATGAATAATAGTTCGGGATTTTCTTGGATTATGAAATAGCAGAGTAGCGCATATTCAAGATGATAAAATAGGTTTGAAATAGAACAGTTCCTTGGAATTCCTTATGAGTTATGACGATGACACTTTGATCAGTTCGTACGATATTATTAAGTAGGTCTTTCTAAAGCAGAATATTTCTTATACGATAGTTATCACTAACTGGGACGTGGACTTTTTTTTTACAATTCTGTCATAAAAATGATGTATTTTTATTAATTTTTTTTATTTAAAAAGAAAGTGGATTTATCTGGAAGGATTGAGAGTCGAATTGACTATCTCGTAGTTTGTATGTAGCTACATATGAGTAATAATAATAATAAGAAAACACTACGCCATGTTTAACACGTAGCATGTTGAACGTTTAAAGAGAAGCTCAATAACCCCTTAAAGTGGTAGTTGCTCCCGTGATTAACTAATCAGGTTGTGTAGTGGCCAAAGTTGGAGCTTTTCCCGACATGTTTATTTGTATATGAGGAGGAGAAGGAGTAACAAAAAAATGAGATTGTCATTATCGTGTGTGTCATGTTCCAATTGAAATTACGAAATAATTGGTTAAATATTCAACAGAAAATGACTTTGCATACATAGTTTGAAAGACAAATTGATATAGTTCAATTAAGAGCTCATTTGAGTTTCTGTCTATTTTCAATCAGCATTTTCTGTCCTAATTCAGGGGCGCCAGCAATGCAATCTGCATTTATAAGAAGTTGTTGCAATTCAAACAGACAAAGGGAAAAGGTTGGACAGAGTTTCTTAATGACACCACACAGTATTAGCATATAGGAACAATGTCATCAAAAATTTGTGATAGACTGGTTGCCAATGTACTCTGTATATATGTCTACATATTTTATTAAATGTTTCCTCTAGAATATCATCATTTTTCTGTGACAATTGCTTGACAAGGCAATTTAGGAGAGACACATATGAAAAAAAGAACAGGATGCGAACAGTTGTATATGTGACTAACAATATACAAAGAGTATACAGGAGGGACGAATCACGACACACTCTCGTGCTCAAAAGATTAGAAATGAAATTATGTATTAATTTGTGTTTGTGTGTGTGGAGTTCTAAATGAGATTTCTCAATGAATTTGATCAAATTATGTGTTCCATAAGTGAATGAAAATGAAGAAATAATAAGATAACATTGCAAAGGAGTTAACTAAGTGAGTGGCAAGATTTTTACAAGCCATTCTCTCTGTATGAACTATATAAGATATAAATGAAAATGAGAGAGATTTTTCATTATTAGACTCAGAAAAAAGGTTCGATAGTTTCCGTCGTGGATAGTAAATTCTGAATATATGTATTTCAGTATGAATTTATGGTCAAAAAATTTGTGTGATATTGACTTGCAGTAAACATTTAATGTTGTTAATGTTGTAAGATAATTTATGGTTCAGGGGTGAGGTCCCCAGGGCATAAACACCCTCATGCTCTATACTCTAACTTGAGAGAGAGAAATAGATTAAAGATATTGCAGTGTGCCTAATAATAATGACCGATACAAATCGTGAAGCACAAGGTTGTATTTTTTTTTTATCTACATGACATGTGAAATACTTCGAGTCTTAACACTTGCTCTTCCTTTCTGGTTGACAGTTGGTCAGGATGGGTTCCGCTGGGACGATTTGCACGCTCGTTATTGTCATCGTAGTGAGTTTGGCGGGCGTTTTCTCAGCTGCCATTGACGGAAACTTTGTTCATGGCGGATCTCAGTACTGGCCTCAACATTCCCAGCTTACGAAAAGAAATGCAGTTCAACTTTGTGGTTCTCGTCTTGTTGAAGCAGTTCGAAACCTCTGTAAAGGTGGTTTCTTTACAGGTTACCATAGACGCTCCGATCCAGCAGTTACAGGTGTGTACCTCTTTTGTTCCTAACCTTTTACATACTCATCTGTGCATAAATTGTAAATGTATATCTAAACTGTACCACATTTTCATTTTATCTCTGTATCCGAAAATTGTCTTACCGAGTTTCCTCTTTGTGTCAGTCAAATAATCAAAACTTCAGGCTCATTTTCGTTTCTGTGTATAGTAAATGTTCCTTTGTGTTGCATGTGCGTTTTTAAATATCTGAAAGGACTTAAGCTTGACCTTTACTTTCCATTCCAACTGATTATTAATTAATGCCGTTGTATTCATTTTTTGATGGAGTTTTGTTTACTCCAAAATAATTCACATGTTAAAAACGTGCAGGGTTGGATATCTAAATATATATATATATATATATATATATATATATAGTGTTAGGTTAAAATAGAAGCTGGTGAGTTGGGGCATTAGCATAGTACGCCCACATGTAAGCACATGTGATGAGAGTGAAAGTCCCAACGTGTCGTGGAATAATGAATCCACACAGGACTTGAATCCCTAAACCTTACACACAGTGTAAACGAATGTAGTTTTGTTGTACAGTTACTAGTTAGTGAAAATTGCCAATTACCTAGTTGATACCATTTGATATTCAGAACAAAAAAAACAATTGCCCATTTTCCACAGTTTATAATGAGTTTTCTGGAAACTGTAGATATTTCTGTAGGATGGATTCCATCCGATGGAAATTTTGATTGATGTTGAGAGTTTTCCCCCTGCATCAATCAACAAATGCGATCATGATATTTTCTCACTAAAAGTTAACCAACTGCCGATCAGTAAATAAAAGTTTCCAGACGATTGTACACAATTCTCTTCCGTTTCAAATAATCCCAAACAATCCCAGGCTGTTTAAAACAATAAATACAGAAAAACTTTGGACAAAGAATAATGGAATTTGTTGTCTTTTTTTTCCAAAGGAGGATTTTTTTTTTAGAAAAGTTTGAAAAAGTACCAATAATAAATTTTTAATGAACATTTACTTGCAAGGCACACCGAATGCACAGAAATAAAGTTATTCCATTGCACCCACACTTCATTTAAAAAGAAGATTGTGGGTACCAACTGTATAGAATACAAATGATTCCTTTGTATCTCTTTCGTGTATTCCTACACGTATATACATGTATAATACTATCAAACTACAAGAAAATGAGAAAAGTCTCGCATTCTATGCATTCAGTGAGCAAATAAATTGGGTAATTTCATATGTTTCCTATAGAACAGCTTTGTACGCGTCTGGAAACCCAAAACTCTTTTAAGGAAAATAAGTTTTCTTGTGGCTTTGTCTTTACCCCCGGTGCTCATATGTACAGAGAAAGCCCTGCATCTGAATTTCACCCTTCTATACTTTTACTCACACCGTACAAGACAATACAACGCGAGAAATTCTTTTCTTGTTTTCTGTCCATGTGAACTCGGAATGGAATGGAATTTAATAGGAGTGTAAATGGAAACTATAGTAAATGTTGGCTTTGACTTGAACGAAATTTACCAAACTCAAATGATTGATAAAAAACCAGGAATATAAAACATGACGCAAGTCGTGGTTCTCCATGCTACAACTAATAATAATAATAATAGTAAATTAAATACTACTACTCGAAAAAGAATCTAAACATTAGATTCTAAAGTAAAGAGAAACAAGATACTTTGATGGCATTAGCCGAAATCTACAAATAAACTTTACAGGGAGACGAGGTGAAAAAATAGTGGGTATTGCATAATGTTTGAATACTTTGAATTAATGCAGTACCAAAAAAATGTTAAAATATTAAGAGAAGTTTTCGAGGTTTATATTGAGATATTTCTAGAAAAATTTAAAATGATTATAAATATTTATTATTGTGAGAATTGAGAATATCATTATTCCACTGAACTTCTTGAAGTATACAAGACCATATTTCATATCATCAAGAAGATCACATCAACATTTTTTGGTATTTAGCTGCGTAGAAGTGATGATGTATTAAAATATATTTTAAAGAGTGGTAAGACAGTTTTTGAGAAAAAAAACGACGACTATGAGGTGCTTCAACTAGGAGACGAGAGTCACATCAGCTTTAGATATACACTGACTGTGCTCTTGGCAAGTAAATATTTTCAAAATTCTCCATGATATTGGAATTAGAATTCCCTTAAATTATTTATCTTTCAATTGCAGTATAGTACACTCACAAGTTGTATTTTTCTCACTCTCCAAAGTTAGATATGTATTTATGGTATGTAAGTATCTATTTTGGAAGTCGTACACAATATGCACTAGTTCCAAAGTACATTTATTAGGGAAATCTATCAATATCCATCATCACATATGTACGCATATTCATAAATCTGTGTTACATGAATTCGATATAAAAAAAAAACTCGTTAGAAAATATGGAAATCAACAATCATTTACGACATAAACTTTACATAAACTCTCAACAGAAAAAAATGAATATAGGAAGAAATTAGATTCAAAATTAAATGGAGCCATTGGTCGAATCAATATCTATTCTCTTCATATATATACTTTGAAGGAAATCGTATTAAATGAGAATTGTGTACAAACAAAAACAATAATAACAATAACTATATTATTGTTTTCCTTACTACTTATACACAGACATCATTCTTCATCAGTATATAAAGTCAAGGTCTCTCACCCTTCATGTGTGTGTCTTTCGAAATAAGGAAGAATATTAACAGACTTTACTGATCTCAAGGGTTATATTAACTTCTCAAAATCTTTCAGCATGCAAGATTGTATTGAGTGCATTGGAATGCACTGCGATGTGTAACCTTAGACACAGGTAGAGGATTTAGATAATGACAATGTATGTTTAAGACATATTTCATTGGATTGAGGATTTTTGTATATAACTCATTGGGAGGTGTGTACATTAATACGTATTTATAGAAAAAGAAATAAAAAGACAGAGAGAAAGAGAGAGGGGGGACAGAGTGATATCAGATCTGTCAATCCATAAAATAAACATTATATTATAGAATTTTTTTTACAGCGATTAAGTTAAAGAGGAAAAATTGGAATGAGAAAGAGAACAAGGAATAAAAAATGACTGTCCTAGTTAATGGTTGGTTAGTTAATGGTAACACAAACTCCAGTGAGACGTGAATCAAAAAGAGAAGAGCATAATGCCGTATTTAGAGTGTCACTTTCGTTTCCCTCTAAATAGCACAATACGCAATGAAATGAACAGTTCAATATTGAGTAATTGTTAGCATTTCATCCATCGTTTGAGCATGGACAGTGTCAGAGTCTGGACATCAATTACTGTTAGTCGAATTCATATACATACATACTAATCTGTAGTTTGAGTTTTGTTGCTTAAAATTTAATTACGTCTAAATGGAAGCGATATTACACAGCTCAGTTGTGTGTAGACTACAGTACAAAAGTGGGAGCGTGTTTGTTCTAGTTGAGAAAAGATGAAAATCAAATTTCAAGTCTCACTTATCTCATATAGGATACGATATAGAGTTTATCATTTGGTTTTATTATTGACTTGGAGGGAAACTTATGTTGGCAAGTTCGTTGAGTCCGAGCACTCGTAAGATTATTACTATATACATATGCCTGAATAGAAATAGTCCCTGCGGTCATACACTTTTCGATGTGTTTCATTTTTGTCCATGTCATTTATTTCTATCAGTATTCTTTTATTACGTTTGTACGGACGACTAGACCAAGTCCGTCCTTTGGCATATACCTTCGACTACATTACATTTTGAAGTCTTTACAAATTAGTATCAATCGTACTTACAGAAGAAAACTACACAGAAACTTAAGGACTATGTATGTATCTCAAGTAGTTTTCCTATACACCTCCACAAATCATTAACTAATCTAGTGTACCATATCAAATATTTAGTGAATCGCACTTTCTATTTTTGTTTCTATACAAAGTGACAACTTGGACATTTGTAATCAGAAATTATATTGACACAAATGTAGTTTTCCAAATTTACGGATGCAAGAAGATACAAGAATAGAAACAGACACACATAGGTACTTATGCTCTCTATTATTGTTTTTTATATGCATTGTAAATGTTTCCAAAACAAACTAAGCATGCCATACGCACATCACTCTCAGGACGATGTTTAATTTCCTCACCATTATCTAATTGTAAGTAAAAAAAATTGATAAATGATTGGGAATCCAAATCCAACCATGTCGCCCTATCCCATTCAATCTTTATTACCAAACTAGTAGTCATATAACTGAAAAACTGAATGAAAATAAGGATAGGGGCGACAACAGGAAATTGATGACGGACGTCTCCAATACAAATAGAAAACAATACAATACACACACACACACACGTATGTTCGTAATTGAGAAAAACAGTTCAATTATGAAATATCATCAAATATATAACACCTCGTCATTGTCATCTTTATATAATCATTGTTCGGAGTCCATCACTTCCAGTTGCAAAAAGTAATCTTTAACGAAAAACGTGACCTCATAAAGGAAATGTCACTTGTTACTTCGACAGTCTCTATCATATTTGAATACAAAAAAGCCAGATATGTACTCTGCAACTATGGGACTCGAAACTATCATTTTTACTTAGGGTTTCTACATTTCAGTGTTGAATTTTTTATTTCCAATATGCATAAATTGAAGAATTGCCTAAGAATTTCCTTATAAAGTGGATGGTGAAAGTTTGTCATATTCTCTAATTCTGATATTTAAAAAGAATGATTAATTCTATTTGTAAGTTCTCCTACCTAAAATGCAATTATGTATCTGAACTTATACTCACAAGTATACACATTATACACCTCTACCCAGCTCGCAGTTTCTTATGAATTGGAAAGCAAATCTATAGGGAAAGTGCATAGATACATATGTATTTACTTATCGTCTGAGGTGAGTTTGGCGAAAATAGAGAAACAATTACGCATTACAGAAAAGAGAAACAAGTCCCTTTTCCCATATCATATGACATCATGCCACATCATATTTACACAGACTGTTTTGTTTTCATGAATTGAATAAGATCACGTTTCATTTCACTAGATTTCTTCGTTTCTAGATCGTTGTCGTATCAAACACGTGTTCCTTAATCTATTAATTTGAAAGCAACTTGATGTTTTTTTTCAAACAATCTCTTTTGTTTGTCTACTTGTACAGTCACATATATATATTTTACGCTATGCGTAAAACAAACAAGCTTAAATGCTAAGTAAATCATTTATTTTATTATATTATATTATTACGTTCCGACAGTAAATTTAGTAGTACTTTTCCTCCGTCAGAGAAGCTCTATATTTTATAATCTTATTCCATTTCCCTCTATCTACATCGTATGTACAGTGTATGTACTTTCATTATTAATCAAGTTTTTGAAGAAGGAAAAAAGCTTTTATTGTTCTCGGATAATAATAATAGCTGAGCGGAATTCATTTCTATTATTGTATATGATTAGAGATGCTGCAAGGGGAATTGAAATCATCGTCTTAGATTTATTTTCACCAGTCTCAATTGTTTACTGTGAGCCCAAATGATTTTGTGTACATTATTTCTGAGTACAATTCTTAGGATTTTAGGGGCCAATGGCCCAACAGACTGCAATGCTGCAATCTGATATAGGTACAGGGAATTTAATGTGTATCCTATACATTTCCCAAGCTCTCGAGTGTACGTGTTATTATTATTTTTATTGTCAACTAAAACACATGCACATATTATGTTTCGTTTTGCGGAGAAATGCTTCTCACATGCATTTATATAGAGATAAATATGTACATGTGCGTACCAATCTTATGTCTGCCGTTGCTCACATGTTTCAAATTGTTTCAATAAACATTTCCCAGCCTTGTTTGTAATGGTTTGAGTTTTTGACACACAACATAATATAATCTGGAAAGAGTTGAGAAATGTGTGTATTCAGTTGATCCTACTCTGTTGAAATATTTTGACTAGTATATATTATTATGATGATAAAAAAAATGTGTTTGTTTTGTTTATTTGAGTCGCAGGTGGGTTGAATGAAGAATCACAAGACTTGCGAGAACCTAGCAGCACTGAAACCGTGTCTGCTCAGTACGGTAGTTTCTACCCGTACTGGGACAAGGACACGGATAATTCGCTCAGTGATTTGGAATTGCTTTGGCCACACAATCCCAAATCACTAGCACTTAAAGTTTTGACAGAGGGAAAAGGTCATCAACGCTTCCGGAGGAATATTATTGACGAATGCTGTAAAAAATCATGTTCCATCAATGAAATGGTCAAGTACTGTCGAGGAAATTAAAAGAAGAATTAGCCATGTATTACAAATGAAAGAAGAAAAACGTGAAGATTAACTGTGAAAACAACGACCTCGCTGATAAAAAAAATTATAAATGTACTATTGTATGTAAGCCAGTGTGTTTTTTTTCTTCTTCTTCTCCTATTCAGATCTTGAGAAAACTGTTCATTTCAGTTATTCCCAAGAAAATTACAGTGAAAAGCAACTGTTTTATTTCAACTTGATATGTAATATCATACATAATTCCTTCTCACGAAAACATTTTTCAAAACAAGAAGTCTATCTCTTTATCCTACCTGCCTACTTTCTCCGCAATCTTTTTGGACTAGTCGTGTTAAATTGATACGCTCATTCTCACTAGTTTTAACATATTATGACGACCAAAGCAAGGTAACTGAGAAATGATGGGACGTAAAATAAGTAAATGAAGTGTTTTTTGTCCATTTTCATACAGTTTAGATTGTAGAGGTTTTTCCCTTCGTTTTATGTCATATTGTCTACTAATTTTACGTATATAGCTAGACACTTGAGGTGTTAAACGTGCATACAACATTCTTATTTATACATTTATTTTTATTTCTATATAGAAAAGTATTTTTTCTTTTGGTTTCACAAGGTACATTTTTGTAATCTCTATACACAACTTATTATTTGGTTTTGAAGTCCCAAGTTTGTCAATGACAAATATTTTGAGTCTAGTGTGTGGAGCAAGTATGATTGTGATTGATCTACACTCTCCTCATTTAAGTTCTTATCTGTAGTTTATTGTTGTTTTTGAACGATAAGTATTAGAACAAACTACATATATTTTACATTAAATACACACATTATGTTATTATATTCAATAGGGATGAATATTATTAATATTTTTCAGGTAGATTTTGAGTTGGGGCATAGGTAAAATATATATATGTATGCCCGCAAGTAGTGTTCGAAATAACAACGACTAACACATGTAGTGAGAGAGTCTGTTATAATTTTAATTTAATTTGGAAGCTGAAGCAACAGAAATGGCTGTACATATGTATAAAATGTAATACAATTTGTATCTGTATATAGTTGCAAACGTTACGAAACATCTCACATTTTCCAGTCACACGTCTATCATTTGTTTGTTCTCTCGATAAATTGTGATGTAAAAAAAATAATACTATCTTATTACGCTCATTATTATATTGGTGTTTAAAATTTATGCATACATACAAAAGTAATTTTAGCTTCATCTCTATAGATTACCATGTTATACATACATATTACATATTATATATATGGTGAGAATCTGTGGGGGAAAAAAGTGGATAATCCTAAGCATTTGCATCAATGAAACTTGACTCGATGACAGTTATTTTTCTTGAAAACTGTAATTCATTTCAAATTAAAAAGGATATTTCTCAAATTATTGAAGGATTACTGTGCATTGAAATTCAATCATCATACGCATCATATGGCATTGCCATTGTGTTGCATGCCATGTGTTGTTGATTGAATCATATACCTATGTATACCTATGTATAATGAAAAATTATTATTAAGACAATATGCATCTTTCTCTAGCCTAGAAAATCTACTGGAAACCCAAGAAATGACAGAGGATTGATCTTCTTTTGAGATAGTTGTGTAATTTTCTTTTTCATTTTGAGCAATCAAAGCGTTTTTTAGTACTTTCTAGACACAGAAAATGGAATTGTTTGAGCAGGAATTGCCTGAACAGTGAGAAACATATCTTGTACGTTTTTCAATTAGAAATGTCTGTGGCTTTTTTTGGCTATCTGGTTTCAGGGTATAAGAAAGAAAGGTGGGATGATGAACGTCACTCACAATGTCATACAATGTAAAGGCAAAAAGCTACAGCGTTTTCGTCTTGTTCATATTCTGGTTACTATAAATTCATGAATTGTCTGTGTGCATGAGAAACGTATTACGACTTCCCTGTGAATGTTGGAATGAATTCTTGTTGTAGACTCTTCAAGGAAGATCCCAAAAGAATAGCCCTGAGCTCAGTCACAGTCACAGTGTTGAGCAGACAACAAGTATAGGATGAGAACGTCAAATTATTACCAAACGTTTTACTTTTAAAATATGTAATTGACATGATGGTAGACGTTGGAATTGTTAGACATGTCCCGTTGTTTATTTGTCACATTTGGTTATTCACGAGCAAGTAAATTCCACGTTTGAAATATTCATGATAGTTTCCAGGAATTTCAAGTTCAAAACCTTTACCATTCTATTCTCACAAGACTAACAACCAAACATGCTTTACTCTTCCCTTATTCTTTCTCCCTGTTGTTCTGCTGTAGACTTCCCAGTGTAGAAAGTGCTATCATGAATGAAAATGATTTATCTTATTTTATATCAGTTAAACCTGTCTTGTTTTTTAACTTTGAGTAATGTTTTCCTGTTGGAAAAACTGGCCAAACTATTCTACTGGGAAAATTATTATTCTACTCTGATTTCTTTTATTAATTCTAATTGGTTTATACGACCAAAAACAAAAAATCATTTTCAATATGAACGCCGTTCCGTTTCCACATCATACTTAATAATAATGCTTTCCAAAAACAAAAATGTAAAGTAGTAGGGAAGGAATTCTTAATTGAATGTTCGCATTCTCTTTTATGGAGTGAGTTGAAATAAAATTGCTTTCTCTTTATTTCCAGTTGAAAAGTTTCGGTAAAATATTTATTTATTACCAAAAAAAGAAGAAAGTTTAAAGTGCAGTGCAGTCAGACTAAATTAACCGAAAGAAATTAATAAATAATCGAATATAACTATAAAAATTTGAATGGAGCAAAAACACTTTTCTACATGAAATATATAGAGAGAAAGTAGAGTGAAAGGAGAGCTCCGGCAAGCAGGTTCTTGCCTAACAAGACAACTCAAAGACAGAATCGTGGAAATGGAGCAAGCGTAAACGAGGAGAAAGAAGAATGAAAGCGGAAGTATACAAAACATTGCATGCATTTACAACGGAATGGATTTGCGAGAGAGAAACAGAGAAAGAGAGAGAGAGCGAGAGAGTTGGAGGAACTTAAACGAACGTGAAAATGTCACGGTGTGTGTGTGTGTGTGTATTGATAATTTGTGGAATATCGAGCCAACTTACATACGACAATCTCTACACAACTTTCTCTTTTTCTACGCCGGGTCAGAAGAAGTGAGCGACGAATCTACCCCGGATTTAAGTGAATAGAGCGCATGAGTGTATGTCAATTTTGCACTACTCTGCTACATTTTCTTCATCCTAACTGCATTCTCGTTTCTCACACACACAATCACTTGCTACAGAAACGAATAAAAAGAACTTTGAAGACAAAAACAGACTAAATACACAAAAAAAAGATTGTTCATTTTTTGAAGCAAATACATACTATTTTAATTATTATATTACATTGCTAATATACTATTACTGTACTGTGTATACTAATATTTAAAATTTTCTATTCAGTGTTTTCCCCCAGGTATTGATATTTTCCAAAAAATTAATTATTTAAAAAACAAACAAACCTCTGGTTCATGATCAACCAGTTTTATTTTACTTTCATTCAATATCAAAACAAATCATATTAGTACACGAATTCATGGAATACTTTTTTGGTACAATCCATCCAATTCATAGAATAATTGAATTTCCTGGATTCAATTTCAAGAAAAAACCGTAAATCTATAAATACACAAATACTCAAACATTTGGTGCATTGAATAAGTATGATTTTTCAAAAATAATTTGTTAAACATATACATATAGCTCTTATACACATGAAAGTTATTCACGCACACAAACAAACAACCACAAAGAAATCAAATTCAAAGTCATAAAATATTCCTGTTTGTTCTTCATCATTTTACAAATAAAAAGTGTCTTAGCAAAGTGCGATTCCATCCGTGATATTTTTGAATTCACATTTATTACGCATTACAATCCATAATAATATGTCTATATACATCTATCCGCCTTCAGTTGTTCTCAATTACCAAATTGTTTAGTACTTTTCTGCAGTATATATATATAGACAAACGCATTCTATCAATTAAAATAAATTATCATCACACTACGTATGATAAAGATGAAGATAATACCACCTTTGGAAAGGGAAACTATCCGTTGGGTAAGTATTTGTACACTGTCTATTCCTTTCCACACACACACACACACACACGTATACAAAAACAATGACACGACAAGTTTCAAAATTTCCAAAAGACTACTTTCCCCTTTCTTTTTTGTGTAATAGTATTTGATCGTTTGTGAAACCTGAAATAGCAATTCTTCCGCATCCAGCTATTGTTTCGTGGCCATAAAATTCTGCTCATACAACATCCGCAGGATGGCCAATCTTAGCGCTGATTCTCCATAAGAGAGGCTAGTTATTTTGTTACCCATGGATAACAAAATAACTGTCGATGAAATTACTTGCAAGTATTTCATCGATACTAATCTCAGTTTTTTTAAATAATTCATGAGTTTTTGGCCTTTCTCCATATGTGAGTGACATGATTCCGCGTTTCTGTGAGCATACACAATATATTATTCATGTATGTAAAGCATATTCGACATCAACAATCACAATTCGCTCAATTGGACTATATTCCTTTTTTAATGAATATTACACAATAAATGAAAACCATACTAAATCCGCAGTCTCGAAATTTCCATACTTCATTAAATCCCTCTAGAAATAATTTAGAAGCATATCTAGGATTTTAGCTATGAAAATAAACTCCATGCATAAAAAAAACCTTTCTATAGCCAAAGTAATCAAGCACAAGTTATGGCATACCTATGATTTGGTTTTTATTTATTGCGTGCCCTAGTTCATTCCAAACGAGAAAAATCAACCTGTAGCTATGTAGAGAGGAAATTGGAGACCATATATTATATCCAAATATCGTAAATATAATGATTTTTGAGAAACAAATTACTCCTAATTTTCTGGGAATCCAAGGCACAAACATATAACAAGGCAGATAATTTTATTGGCCAATTGATGTACTTTATACGTTCTAGCATCTTCCTGTTGGAATTAAATAATATGTTAAGGTAAAGAGCAGAACAAGATATACCTTAGACGTTTTGGCTACTGGCAACATTTATGAATAATTATAATAGACTATTCACCACGTAACAGATACATTATGGTATATAGAAGAATATGTTAAATTCTTATATATGTATATATATATATACAGAGGGTTATGCAAGATATTAGGACCACTCTTCAACAACCTGCCCTGGTCTTCCTTTGTATTCCATGG
>JAIUND010003532.1:0-15461 GCA_034699125.1 Gisinianus flammeolus
TTGCAATGCATCCAATCACCGTCCTACAAACCGGTCTACCCTCCAATTGTTCCCTATGGGACTTGCGGGTGCCTTCCGGAACTCGAAAGCTACAATCGAACCTCTGGCTTCTGTCAAAAACGTGTTGGGACAAAGTGCAAGAGTACGATCTCCGTGTCCGTCCCATTCAAAATGCGACTATTATCACGACTGGAGCTGTGCTTGCGATCCCGGGTATTTGCCCACCATCGACAGGACCTCTTGCATTCCTCGTAGTAATAGTAGCCAAGGAGGAGGATTTTGGTCTAGGCTTTTTGGATGGATTTTCGCCGTTTAGTGGGAGATTTTAGGCTAAATATATAAATGACTAACATTGTGGAATGTCTTTACTTGTTTGTCATTTGAGTTATCAAACAACATTTATATATAGTACGGAAATCCGTTTACATATGTATACATGCGAGCTAAACGTGTACTCCATTACATTGACACAAATGGACGAATCAAACTAATTAAAATAATGTCAAAATATTTCGAGACAGTTCATCTTTAATTGATAGGATTCTCATTGGACAATGTCACCAATTAATTGCTTCATTTCCTTACCAAAAGTCACACTCGAGTACATTGAGTGGTGCGGAATTGTGTGATGAAAGGTGATTTCACGTGTGCTTCCCTTTGATGATTACAATAATGATGATGATGATGCGCTGCCTCCCTCTAATATATATATTTATACTCTAAGGCTCCGTCGACAAACAAAGTAAAAGTTGTGTCATTTCATTTTCATTCAGCCCACACACGACAAAAATATCCTACGAATGCGAATCGTCAGTCGTCAGAGGATTCCGACGACCGCTGTATAAAGTGGCACTCTGTTTCGCATGTGGCTCTCAAATGAGTTTGATGCATTTTAATTATGACAGTGTGTGGAGATTGGAGAATGTGGGAAGTCCCATCACTGTTATAATATTATAAGCGCACCAACAGATAAAAGGGCCATTGAGTATATAATGTTTTAATCATTAGACAATTCATTGTAATATAATACCAGACAAAATTTGCATTATAAAAAACAAAAGCAAGAGCAGTATATACATGCACGCACAGATACAAAATAGACCGTAGGCACCATTAGCGCAGGAAGGGGTAATTAATTAATGATAATCAAAATCAAGTTTGAGGGAGACAAAACTATACGACGCAAAATATATATAGAGAAAACCAAGGCCCTACTTCCCTCTCCTTTTCGCCCCCCTCCTATACCTATGGGGGCAACCGCGGAAAAGAGGGCATGTGTATATAGGGCCTTGGAAAACACCCGTCCCACACACAGCAGAGTCAATCTGTATATTTTCCGTGATGTTTTCCTTTTGTTACCACAGCCATTATTGCAAATTAGGAAAATTCAACTATAATGCGCGGCAATTAAATGGAGCTTTTTACCTACAACATGGATTTAAATAGAATTTGGTTCTTTATGATTGCGAGTTGGTCATTATTATTATTGCCGTCCTCTTTATGTTTTGAACATCCGAAAACTCGTCGCAATTACGACGATGGAAATGGAAATCCTCCGTTTCAATCATCCGGGAATGTGATGAAAACACCACAGCGGCGAGATTTTCCAGCGTCAACTTTGAAACCTTTGACAGTTGTTCGACATTCCTGGTGGGAAATCGTCGATGGATTTGTCAATGTGAGGATGATTTACATAAATATAGACGCACTGAACTCTATTGGAGAGTGGAGAAAAAGGGCGGGAAACCAGTGGGAAATTCGAATTTGAATTTCAATTCTGAGGAGATATTCCCTCACATATTTTTGTCTCCACACAATAAATGTGTTGTTGCTGTTTGTTATATAGCGACTGGAACGACGGAAACGTTTACCGAGTGACAGCAAACGGATTCAATGGGAGCGGGCGAGTCATTTTGCAGAAGAGCGCGCGCGAGAGGAAGCGCGAGAAGCCAAACTCGCAAATGCCATTCACAAACTCCAAAGCAAAGTCCAAGTAGCCAAAGCAATTCGAGCGAAGGCAGCCAAACGCGCCGCAGCTAAAAATAAGGATAAGGAGCAACAGATTCTGCTAGAGCGACAAAAAATAGCGCGGAAAAATGGAAGGAACAACAACAACAACAACAGACTGGCAAGGAATTCAATTCATCATCAGGATTCTAAAATCTATGCCAAGCAGAAGCGGGATGATTTCAATTCATATCAATATCAACGCCAACAAAGAATTCAAAACCCAACAAGGAATCGTCATGCAATAAATCCGGATTCGAATTCAAATCCGGAGAATTCACGTGACCGTCCACATTTTCAACATAATTTTCTGTAACTGTGTATATATATAATTTTGTCATTTATTTATTTGAGATTAAAGTGTAACTGTATATATTGTGTAGATTTTCCTTTCATATATAAATCGATCCATCCTTTTGGCTCTCCTCGCGGTCATAACTTTTTTTTACCACTACAAAATCCATAAAGCAAGCATTGTGAAATATAAAAGACACACATTCAATTGCACAGTGAACGATGCAAACAAAAACTTCACATAAGTTTTAACATTCACACACACTCGAATTATACAACTTTGCATTCTCATATATACATAAGAATACAGTGTTGTATAATTCCACTTTTTGGTCATCCTCATTCTAAGGTAATTAATTTTTTTCGGTATAAATATTTCCAAATTTCCATTTAAATTATATTATACATGCATCAGACACGGTAAGGGTTCGATTGCAGCAACAGGGGCACAAATTTAAATCCTTCATTTCAACACTCAAAAGGAAAATTGATTTTGTAATCCTTTCAGAGATATGCTTCAAATCCTTTTTCATATATATACAGAAACAATCCGCGGTAGTTAATTTTTCATGTCAATCAGCATGTAATTTAAAAAAATTCAAAAAAAAAAAAACAGGGAAATTGGGCGGGAAATATGAATTTTTAGAAACGAAGTTATGGGGTAAAAAAATATAAAGTATATTAAATATATAAAGATGTTAACCACACATTTAAAAATTCTCTACATTTTATTCGAAATATACTCGAAATTTCAAAATTTTAAAAATTCAAAATTCCCTCCACACACACAAGACTCAAACCTCAATCCAAATTGGCTTTGTTCTGGGTTTTATTTGTCTTTTGTGGGCTGATACTCGTCGCATGTTTCTCCAAGGCGAACCAAACGGAGATGGAGATGATGATGGACAAGAGGATTAAAACGGCAAGGATACCTAGAAAACACCAGAGCGGGATTCGTTTGGCCATCCCACGACTTCCATACGCGCCATATTTCTTCACCGAAAAATACGAGACGAACACGAAATAGGATGCAAACAACAAGACGCCCTTCGTCTGCATATCAAACTGATGATAGAACCGAACGACGGCCTCCATTTTCCCGCCGCCATTTGTATTATTACTATTTGAATTCGTCACCATATGATTTACAACATTTTTATTTGGCTCCTCCCCTTCCCCTTCCCTCCCACTCGTCCTCCTCCCTTCCCCTTCCACCTCCATCACCACAACCAAAGGGATGAACTCGAGGCTCATGTGACCAATGACCTCGCCCGAATTGGACACGAACAGAAACTCGGTGGGGTCACAACAACAGCCTCTCGTCGATTTTCTCCTCTTTTCATTGTTCGCCGTTACTGTGAAACTCGCTTCGGTGATGGCAATGGTCTCTTTGGCGGGAAGATTTGAATTTGAATTTGAATTAAAGTTCTGTTGACTTTTTGTTCTTGTTGTTCCTGTTGTTGTTGTCTTGGGATATTCATTGGGATCAGGCGGGAGGGTTTGGATTTTGAAAAGGGGATCCCCAAATTCATTGGTGGCTTGGAAATTTGAATTCCTTCCGATCCCGCCAATTTGATCGACACTCCCAAGGGCAATCCCATCAATTTCCACCCCGATGGAGTCCCCAACTTTCCGCCCACTCACCAGTGTCTGCCCATCGTTTGGATCCTTCAACTTGATCTGCCCATCAATGTTCTGATCCAAACTGTAGACGACGGACAAGCTCGGGCGAGGGATGCCCCCCGCGGGCTTTCGAATCGTTTCCCCCGTGGCAAGCAAAATTTCCTCCGTGTACACGATCCGGAATATCGTCCGGAGGGATTCATCTTGAAGATGAGTTTCCCGCGGGAAATCCTTGGAGCAATCTAAATTAAATTGTAATGGTTATTTCATATTTCATATTTCATATGTAAATCAATCAGAATCTTGTGCTGCGCTGCGCTGCGCTGCGCTGAGCTGCGCTGCTCATGCGCAATATTTTGAATCTTTTTTTCTTTTTGAAAATGGCGGTCATATTCGTATATAGTATTTAAATATAAATAAGAGGGAATTAACCTTAACCTGCTTTCCCGACGGTGCGGAATGTAAAAATTTGAAGGGGAGCCGAGAGCTGAGTGAAGACTTCTAAAGGACCGGGCGGGAGTTTGACTTGCGTCCCCGTGGATTTAGTTCTCCTGGGTCTTGTCAATGGACGACGTCTTTCCTCTCGCTCTTCTGGACTTGGCCGGCGGGATGTTCCAAATGAGCGGAGGATCGGCTTGGAGCCCGGCATTTTTTCAATCAATCGCGAATCATTCAACCAAATACAAATACAAAACTTCCGCGCGCGTCCCTTTTTATAATATATATATATGTAAATCGAAATTCAAAATAATTGTTCAAAGACAAAAAAAAAATCCGGGAAATTCAAATTTAAAAAAAAAAATGGTTGAGCATTTGCATTTGCATTTGGGGATCTAATCTGAAGGCGAAGAAGCCAAAAAGGCAGTGCAGTGTGTGCGAAGAGCGCGACTTTTGGTTTTGATTTGGTTTTTTTTTTGTTGGAATCTGCGTATAATTTTTGAAGCCACGCGCGGATTTTTCAAATGTCTATGACAACAAAACACCGTATACAAGTTCCCGCCAAAAATTAATTTATTGCTTAGTACACATGCATCAAATAATGAAGAAATGTGTGGTGCGGGATTTAAAATAAGTGGACTCTATATATATAACTAGAAAAAAACCCGCCGTAGATACGGCGATTTCTATCTGTGTTCATATTCTGTCGCCTTAAAACGCTTTTTAAAAAACCGTAAGAGATAAATTTCATTGCTTTGGCATCTGCCGTCAGTTATTCCATACATATTGTAACTCAGATCAAATTACATCCTTATCTGCCATGAAGTTTTATTGCTGTTGACAAAAATGACTCATTAATGAAAACACTGTTCGCGAATGCCAAGACGAAACGTTTCATCACCCCCTGACGACTCTCTCCCAAATTTAAATGCATTAGAGCCAAAGGGAATCAGTCGGAATCAGAACTTCAGCCCTACAACATTAAACTCTGGGAAAAGTGCCAAATACATATTCCGGGGTCATAGACGTCAAGAGGGAACAAAAAGTGTGTTTCAACCGACATGTTAAAAATTGTGGGAAACGCGTTTCTGAGCATGTGTTTTACATTTGAACCCACCCTGACCCCGTGACACCGCCCCCATGGCTCCCATTCCCTATTTGGAGTAGGTGACCCATAATACACCTGCTTAATGCAAAATCTCACATTGCCCCGTGCGGGGTCACTGGGGGGTCATATGGGTGGGGAGGGGTCAAAAAGTGTTTTTCAGCCAAAATGTTTCAAATTGTCTGAAACGCGTTTTTGACCATATTTTGCACATTTGACCCCTCTGACCCCCCCACCCCGCCCCCACGCCCTCCATTTCTTATTTAGAGTAACTGACCCCGGACCTATAAGATGCAAAAGGATTCATGTTCCTATCTCATACCGTTTTCTTAAAATAGCGTTACACACAGACACACAGACAGACAGTTCCATAATATATAAAGGGGGTTGATTATGTAATTGTGTATATTTATTTATATTTAGTATTTATAAGATGTGGAGGAATTTCTTAAATTATATATAGGAGGTATCGAGGAATCAATGGCGCAATTCAATTTAAATGCACAGGCGTTTCCCCGCATTCCTCCAAATTCTCCACAGCACAGTCGATACTCGACTGTCGTAATTAAATCATTTTTTTTTGTTTTATATAGGTTAATAGCCGTAATTGTATATCGTCATCCTCATTATTTTTGCAACACTCAATTCCTCCGCACGTCATCGTAGTTTTCGTAATTAACTTGCCAAAAAAATAAATGAAAAAAGATGATGATGACATGACTATATCCGAAAAAAAACTATATGGACACACAGTCCAAAAACAAAATGAACCGCGTCCTCACCCGTATAGAATTTTGCCAAGAATTCCTTCAGATAAAAATTGTCCAAGTAAAATGTCTCCCATTTTCCCAAAGACACATAATAAATAAAGCCAGTTTTTTTTAGGAATTGGCGCACATTTTAAATTTGAATCTAATCTAATTCTGTAAATTTTAAATCGTAAATTTGAAGGATGATCCTTTTTTGGCTGTACCTGCTGTATTTCGGTGCACTTTTCATTTTAGTCTTTGAACTTTCATTTGTTCAGTCATTCCTTCAATTTCAATTTCAAATGGATTTGAACAACAGTTCATCGGATGTGACGGGACTGTTGAAGAAATTAGGGCGGGAACCTCGAGGTCATTCAAATTCAAACGGATTCCTTCCTCATCGTCATCTTTCTCACCTTCTTTTTGCCATTGAGTCTTTGAACTTTTTGGAGAAAACTGTGAAACTCGAGCAACTCCATCAATTCCATCAGTGCACACAAATCCAAACGGATTTCTATCAGAATCATCCAGAAGAAGATTTCAAATTCAAACTCAAATTCAAAGGCAATGAAACAACAACAGTCGAAGGGCGGGAAGAAGAAAAGGAAAATAATACGCAAAGGGAGTGCGCGCGCTCTCACTTTCTCGGGCGAGTAAAACCGGAACGAGTCCCCGCCTGTTTTAAATTTCTGTACCATCTGAAATACTCGTCAAAGAACGTCCTCGTCATTTTAAACCTTCAAGAAACCCTCCAAATGAACATGAGAAAAGACGGCGGGAATCAAAATTCAAATCAATATTCAAATTCATATCCACCAAATCCTGCGCTTAAAACAGATGATTTTGATTTGAATTTCGATTTCGAAAAACTCCGCTCCTTCTCCAATAGAAACGCCCACATTTTCCTGAGCGACAACACCATTCAAAATTTCGCGGCCTTTTCCGCCTCCGAACTCAATCGGAGGATCCGTGTCAAATTGGGTGTGGGTGTGGACTTGACATCCAAAATCAAAACCAAAACAACAACCAAGCGGATTGTTCAATTTGAAAATGGCGGGGATTTGAAAGTCACCAATTTCCATGAATTGTATGATGATGAGGATGCGGATTTATTAATAATACAAAACTTCAATTCCCATTGTCATTTTCACTCCCTCCACGTTTTTCGACGGGAAACTATTCAAATCAAGTTTGGTGTATTTGGCGGTCCTGGTGCGCATCATAGCATTTTGAAAATCCCGCTTCAACGTCACGGGAGAAAATCATCTTCATCATCATCATCATCGTTTGCTCATTCGCAGGTTGAGAGGAACAAACTGAAGACGACGGAGCTCATTGGATGCGCCATCAATGCCATCATCACTGCCAGCCGCTCATATAATTTCACTTACACTATTCAAGAGTTCCCGCTCACGCGCAGGCAAGCGCCGAACGGCTCTTGGCTCGGCTACCTGCCGCCACTCCTCTCAAATAAACTGGACATTTGGCTGTATCACATTGAAGCAAAAGGGACGGAGACGGCCCTCACGACCTGTACCTTTGCCTACATTTCCGATTTGACCTTCATCATGGGTCACCCACACAGTCTTGTCAACTACAAAGCGCTCTTTGAACCCTTCACCCCAAAAGTGTGGCTGAGCATCCTCATTTCCATGCTCAGCCTGAGCGCTTTCATCTACTTTGCCGCCGCCGCATCATCATCCATTCAAATGAGCCGCCGGAATTCCGCTGCTTCTGATTCTACGACTACTGAAAACTTCCGCCCAAATTCAAATTCAAGTTTGTCCATCTGGCAGAGCATTTTGCACGCAATTGGACCGATTTTGAATCAGAGCTTAGAATTGAGAGAAAAGAGTCGCGCGTCCTCCAAATTCGCCATGATCCTTTGGCTTTTGAGTTCGGTGGTCCTCGTCAATTTCTACCAGTCGGATCTCCTCGCGCTCATTTCCGTTCAAAATCCAGCGGAATTCCCGCGGGATTTCAAGGATCTCTCGGAAATGCCCGGATTCCATGTGAATTATATGCACAAACCGGGTTTTACTTGCGAGATTTTCTTGTATAATACTCAAATCCCGATTTTCACAAAGTTGCGGGCGCGAATTTTAAAAGTCCCGGGGAGTTTGGACTGTGTGAGTAAAGTGATATTGCAAGAAAATTCCGTTTGCATTGGATGGCGCTCTCTCATGTTACCTCTTGTGGCCAAATCGTTCACCGTCCATAGAAATGTGGAGCCTGTGCTTTTCTCAAAGGACACTGGCATCAGCTCCACCATTTCCTCGACCGTCCCGGCAAATTCAAAATATCAAGGGGCAGTCACGGAAATTACGGGGCGCCTCCGAGATTCCGGATTAATTGAAAAGTGGAAGGAGCAAGTCGTTTTTTATGAGGAGAGTCTTTCCATCACGTCCATCCGGCGGCGGCGGCAAAAAGAAAAAGGGAAAGACCGAGACGGGAAAACTGATTCAAATCAAAATCAGGACAGGACTGCGCATGTGCAGCAACCACTACTAGAGGAAAAGTTGGCTCAATCCGCCGCCAATTCCAATTCCAAATACAAATCCAAACCGTTCAATACGAGTCACGTGACGGCGCACTTTGCTCTTTGGAGCGCGGGGATGTCCTGCGCATGTCTGACGTTTGCGCTCGAATTCCTAACGTTTTTGTCTACAGTTGGTGGGTTCAAATTTGGAATTACATGTAGAAAGTAGGAATTCGTAATTGACAATTCAGGATGAGGAGAAATTTCATCGATTTCATATTTCCTTTCCGTCTTTCCTTTCGAGAGGAAAGACAAAACCACAATCACAGTGTTGTATAATTACAGTTTTTGTTAATCCTATAATTCAAGGTAATTCGTTTTTTGAAATTCTGTTTACTAATTCTTTCTGCCGCTCTTTTGGTAATCCTATAATTCCTTAGTAATTCTTTTAGTTAGTACTTTTGGTAATCCGAATTCCAAAATTTTGAAATTTCGCCCTTTGAAAAATTCAAAAAATGTGGGTAATTCCCAATTAATTTTGCCAATTCTTTTGGGGTAATTCTTTTTTTGGTAATTTCAATTCCTTATTACCAATCCGTTTTTGAATTTTTTTGGTAATTCCAAAATTCCTGAAGTAATTTTTCCTACCGATGCTCTTGGTAATTCTATAATTCTAATAGGTAATTTTCAATTCTGGAATCAATTCCTCAAGAATTACCAAAAGAATTAGACAAGACTGTGTGGAATCAAGCATTTGTGGAAGCGGAATTGACTTGACTCAAGATTAGATATCCTTGTTTTTTCTATTAATTAGACCCTGTTTTGCCGAATAGTTTTATTGCAATTGTGGAATTGCACATATATTAGAATTAATGAATGACTACATAAAAATGAATCATGATTGACAATTGAATAAAATTATATAGTAATTGTTTCGTGGGGAGTTGTGAGAAATTGAACGGTGATGTGGGTCAAATTTGAATTTGAATTTGAATTTGATCGTTTGATCTTTTGAACTTTAAACTTTGTAGAAGGGACCGCCGGCGGCCCAAATAAGCATTTTTTTGTACAGTTCCAAATCCACTTGGGTGGTCACGAGGACATTGAGTGTCGCTCGTCTCTCCTTGTCCACCATTAATCGACCCCGATAATCCCCACTCAATTCCACGTACGTTCTCTCCTTCGCCGTCCTCGTCGAAATCTACACAAAGAAACACCAAAGAAATTTGAATTTCCCACCATAATCAATTAATTAAATTAAATTAGCAATAATAATAATAATAATAATAATAATAATACCGCGGATTCGAGGAAAATGGCGGTGGCGAGCGCATCCGTGGCAAACCAACCGGTCGTACAATCTCTTAAAATGAAGGCTTCGATGGTGTTGAGTAAAGTCATTTCCCGCGTCTCAATCTTCCCCAAGACCTCACTTCGGAAAGACTATATATATAGACAAAAAATAAAAAAACCAGAACAAAGTAAGACAAAACAGCTGGAAAATAAGACTGTGGAAAAGTGTCTGTGGCAAACGTACGCAATTGACTTGAGCATGTCGCCCCGTTTCTCTGGGGAGCACGTGCAGGAGGGTGGGAAGACTTGAAAAATTCTCAATGACCACGTGCGCCGCTTCCACGTCCGCGAGGAAATTAAAATCCGCCAAAACCCTCGTGTTGTCTCCAAGTCCTTTGGAATTTAATTGGGGAAAAGTCGTCGTCGTCCCCACACATGACACATGGGTGCAAAGAATACATTGAAATTAAATTAAATATTAAATTAAATGAAAAGCCAAGGAAAATGATGGGGAAATTCAAATATATCGTCTGTTAAGTTCACAAACGAACTATAACGATTTTCCTTAATGTGCGGAAATGCGACGACTGCGTCCGTCTTTGTGGGTAAAATTCTGACAAAATTCAGGGTGACAGAAAAGGTCATGGCCGACAATCATGTCGAAGGACCCAACGCTCTATCTCCAGCCATTCGACCTTTGGAGCAGGTCAACGAAATCAAGGAAAATAATTATAATTCGTTTGTGAACTTAACAGACGATATATTACATATATATAGTTGAGTCAATTCCGCATCTGAATTCGGAATTCGGAATTCGACAAATATGTGCTTTTGCTTTGACAGTCAGGTGGTTTTTTTGTGTTGTGCGTGGAATTTTAAATTGGCAATTCGGCGGTTTTCTTGGTTTCTTTTTTTTAGAGAGAGCGAGAAATGAGAAATAAAAAATAAATTACCTTGATAATTCCCGCCCATGATCATGACGCCTTTGATCATTTTCTTTAGCTCGGGTTTGAGTCGGAAAGCCGTGGCTAAATTGGTTTGTGGACCAATCCCTAAAATATTTAATTTCCCCGCGTATTTCTCCACCATTTGAATTATCCCAAAGACGGCGTGATCCGGTTGTAAATTGATTGGGAGAGTTCGCGGTAATTTGGAGTCTCCGAAACCATCCACACCCACATACGCCGTGTAATTCAAATGAAGTGGGAGAATCAAGGCCGTTTCTGAGCCACGATAAACCGGGATCTTTAAATATACATTTGTATTCCACATGAACACACACACAGCACCATTACACAAAAAAATCCAAAGGAAATGTCAAAATTTGCCCACATGCACACACAAACAGGAAATCACAGGATGAGGAAATTTATATTAAAGTATTAAATTAAAACAATTGTACATGTGGGGAAGTGAGAGAGGGAAATTCAAAATTTTAAAATTCAAAAAGTAAATAAGTATATATATTTACGTTTTCCTCCTCAGCCACTTTGAGGATTCGAGCCACATTGACGACGACATTGTCCACGGCTGTATTCCCATGACTCGTCGTGAACGCGACGATGGTCAATGGGATTTGTGGATTTTTATGGGCTTGGAGGAGCATTAAAATGGCCCAGGCGTCATCAATCCCCGCATCCGTGTCCACCAACACGAATTTCTCCTCCATCTATATATACATACATACATATTACATATATACCATAAAACTTGAATTAAAAACCTATAGGCTTGTAATTCAAGTTTTTACGGTGTAGAGAATCCTCCACACATACACACACACATACACCATAAAATCGATTTTAAATTCAAATTTGAACCACCACACGGTCAAAATTGAATTGAATATTCTCCCGCCGTAACTATAAAATAAAAATAAAATTCCCTGCGTGTGTTGGACTTACTTACCGAATTTGTGAACTTGAAATTTGACACTTTTGGCAACGGACTTGGATTCGGATTTGGATTCCAAACGGAACTGCTTGTTTCTTCAGCTCCAGGGGAAACTTGAGAGTCTTGAGAATTCCCCGGGTCGTATGAAGGTGGGGCGGGAGCAGATAATTTGAATGCATTCCCCGGGAATTTCAAAGTGGGCGTTGAATTCACATCCGTCCCCCCAGCGGTCAAATTCAAACCAACTATATATATATATATAATATATATATACATTTATTCACACATATGAAGTTGTGGATAAGAAAACCCGCCGCATACCAGTATCTATAGAAGTCGAGATATTTTAGTTTTCCTTTTGGCCGCTTTGGCGCCACGGCGTTTCTCGATGATTTTGTAATTAAAAAATCACAAGAAAGAAATCATCATATATTTTGTTTGAATTCAAAACTATAAACGTTGTAAATTCATTAAAAATATTTGCAATTTTTTTACAAATTTCTAACTGTTTGCATAAAATAGCCCATGTTTTTCTGCATATTAATATGCAAAAAAGTGAAAAATGGGATGCGGCGTGTTTTCTTATCCACAACTCCATATGTATCTACGGAAATTAATGAAAGAACGAAGAAGTCCGGAAAAATGCCGAAGCAAAAAAAATTAAAAGAGCCGGCATGCCGGCTGATGACTAAATAAAATGTGGGAAACTTCAAATTTGAAATGATGTCAAGTATATATGGTTCAAAATTCAAAATGGTTGGTTGGATTCGTGTAATCGTGTGTATGTATTTTAATCGTACTGAAAGCCAAAATCCCGACGAGGGTGAGGAATCCCACGAGAGCCAACAGCAGTTCCCATCGCACCCTATACAAAAAAAAATCCCCATACAAAATACTTACAAAAAATACAAGCAAATATATGCGTATGGGATATTCTTCATAGGGAAATTAACGCGCGTATTCTTTCAGTCAATCAAATCAAATATTTAAATGTCGCGCGTGGATTTATACTATATAGTCAGTTAAGTTTAGTCAGAAGTCCTCCTCTCCGAAAAGAAATCCCACATACACAATTCAAATTCAATATATTCTATATAATATACCATTACATTGTTACACAATCACATATGAAGTCGTGAATAGAAAAAGGGACCGAATACGACTTTCTATATACATTAAAAGATATTTGAGTTTTCCTACTTTTTTTTTGGCCGCTTTGGCGCCACGGCGTTTCTCGATGATATTTTGTAATTCAAAAATCACAAGAAAAAGAAATCATCATATATTTTGTTTGAATTTAACTATTTAACTAAAACCTTGTCAATTAATTAAAAATATTTACAATGTTTATACAATTTTCTAACTTTTTTCTAAAAAAAAAAAACAAATAGGCCACAGGTTCTTTTCTTCATATGACTGTGTAAAAAGGTGGAAAGTAGGATTCAATCCCTTTTTCTATCCACGACCACACGACTTCATACAGTTTGATTATCCTTTCCTCATTTCACATAATCAAAATGAATCAAATCAGCTATATACATCAATTCGACAAAATTCAAAATTCAAATCCATAAATGTGGCGCGCCTTTTAATGTTGTAATTACATACGTATGTACTACATGTACATATAATTTAAATGACAGATTCCTCGATAGATCGATTTCGATTTACCCCGTGGGATTATATTTATAATCTTTGAATGAATGACGGCCGGCGCGGATAGTCATTAGGGCTATATACATGGCCGTGTTTGGGTGGGTAAAATAAGACTCATTTGCACAGATCTTATTGTTAGTATGTACATTTACGTATCGTCTGTTAACTTCACAAAGGAACTATATAATTATTTTCCTTAATGTCGTTGACCTGCTGCAAAGGTCAAATGGCTGGAGATGGAGCTGTGGGTCGTGAGACATGATTGTCTGCCATAACCTTTTCTGTCACCCTCAATTTTTTCACAATTTGACCCACAAAGACGGACGCAGTCGTCGCATTTCCGCAAATTAAGGAAAATCGTTATAGTTCCTTTGTGATCTTAACAGACGATATGTAATTGTATAACTGTCACTTAACACGTTAATAAAGTCAAGTCAAATCAATAAATCAATACTATAAATGACTTTTGACAAGACTGACCTGGAGAGAGCAATGTGGATTTTCCCTCCGAGTGTCGAGTGATCATGAAGAAGAGCTCCACCATCACCTCCGCCTCCATCCTCCATTGACATGTGTGAACAACAATTAATTAATTGGCCACCACACTTAGTACACAACTTGGTATATTATATGCTGTGGTGGTCGTGGTCCACTCAATTTAATTTAATTTAATTAACTCCACAATACCACACCAGCAAACCAGAAACAGAACCACAACAACAGAACAATGAGGAAAACAAACACACAGTGAATAAAAAATAAACAATGTTACAATTTATGCGCTGTGACAATTGAGAAATATCAAAAATGTGTCTGTCTGTGTGTGTGTGTGTGTGTGCGTGGAAGAACAAAAGGTGAAATTATGATGGAAATTTGTCCGTCCGTTTGTCCATCCACAGCAGTACAACTCTATATGTGGACACTGTGCTTGTGTGTGTGGGTTGAGACAGTTGAGAGTTGAGAGTTGAGGCTGTGATGAAGGATTACGAAGAAGAAAAGATGAAGAAGAAGAAATTGAAGTGGACGGGACGACGGACGGGGGAATTACATAATTCACTGGACAAGTTATACAAGCAAACTGAATCTCGTTGTCCTCTATTTCTATATATTGTATAACAAAACCATCCAACTCCAACTCATTTATTCTCTCGTTCTCGTTCTCGTATTTCATAGCAAGTACATATAGTCACATGGTTGGACGGACAGAGTGTAAACGTAAACATATATATAAACGCCACGCCATCAAAATCATCCCAAGGTCCGCACACAACAGCCCCACAGCCACAGCAACAGCAACAAGCAACACACAAGAAACCATACAAAAAATACAGTATTACGTGAAAACGAGTTTCTTCAACTTTTTGTCTATACTCTTTCGCAGTTCGCAGTTCGCTCTCACAAATACAAAATATAGACAGACGCAGCACAAAACCAATGTATGTGCACAAATGCAGTTGATTGTGAATGTGAAGACACTTGCTGAGATTCGTGAATAAAGTAGGATGGACTCACTCCCTTCACACACACACACACACACACACACACACACGAGGATTTGCATATCAATTTACAATGAGCCTACTATTATACTATACATGTGCGTGTGTTTGCGTGCGTGGATTTCCATCTCTTTCTCTCTCGCTCTTTCTTTGCTTCACACTTCATTGGCTTTTGCGTGTGTTGACCATGAGAATGAAAATGAAACGAGAGAAGAAAAGAGACAAAAGGAGATAGAGAAGCCACACAAAAAAAAGGACAAAGTCATTGTATTGTCATTGGGAACAATGGTTGTTTTACACTGTGCATATACATACGATAATAATATGTAATAATAATATCGTCTGTTCAGTTCATAAACGAACTATAATTATTTTCCTTAATTTCGTTGACCTGCTGCCAAAGGTCAAATGGCTGGAGATGGAGC
>JAIUND010003533.1:0-15450 GCA_034699125.1 Gisinianus flammeolus
TTTGAATTTTCGTGTACGGAAATCAAGGTGGTCGGAAGTTTGAAGCGTATTCTTCGCGCTTCCTTGAATAAACTAAATTGCAGATTTTGCGTGGATGGAGAGTATATTACTCGACTCGTAAAATTGTCTTTGTAAGTGGTCAGTGTTATGACATTATAATTCAGATTTCACCACGTTGGGAAGAAAAATTTCTATTGGAGCACCACCAAATCCGCAGATTTTGGTTTTTTCACATAAAGGTGCTTCCTTACAGCAACAATTCGGGTTTCCGTTCTTTCCACAAGATTTGTCAGCATAATTTGCGGTGCACTTTACACGAAAAGCTGCGCACTTTGCCAGAAAATTAATCAAAATGCTTAGCCCCTTTTACTCTATAGCACTGTATCAACTGTGTTTAAGCTCTTTAGTGTGGGGTTTTGTGCACAGATTACGATCAAATAATATACAACCGTGGTCGGCAAATTTGATAAAAATGCATCCACAAACTGTGAAACTTTTGTGGCTGAAATTTATAGAAAATTTGAAAGATGTTATTCTCAAAATTGTTGGGACTAAGACTATAAATCAGGGATGGGATTTGGGACGTTTGCTTATATTTACTGTAACCAGTTTTTGTGGATTTTACGTGATTGGACCGGCTCCAAGTTTGTAACCAAAATAAAGAAATTTTGACAGAAAAAATGTCCAAAAACCATGCATAAATACGCCGTTTCTAGGTGCTCAATTTCATTGTCAGCGTTCACTTTTATCCCAGTTGAAAGTAACAAGATTATACAAAAAGCTATGCAAATCATCAATATTTTTCAATCATTAATATGACAAAATTATCGAATACGTATTATTCTTACTGCAGGTGGTGGTGTTACAGGACCTGGCGTTGGTTTCGTAGGCAAACTAGTAACTCGCGGTGTGGGTTTACGCAAATCATCACCTGCGTTATACAAAATATAGCAATTTGTTTGTTGTGTTTCCTGGCCACTTCCTCAATCATGCAATAACTTTGCACGCCGTTACATTCAAGGACATTGGCCTTGCAATCAACATAAACAATCCCTTGCAATCAGAATAGAAAAGGGTAAACTTGTCGAAGAAAATGTATTTGTGAATGGGGAAGAAATCTCAGCTTTAAACAATGGAAATACAATTAGATATACTTGGGATTCACATTCAGTGACAAAATAACGTTGAACACGGAAAAGCTTATAAAAGAATTTTGGGAAAAGATAAAAGCCCTGGATGGTACTGTTATGCTCCAGCCACAATAAAAGTTTGCTGTCATCAACATATATTTATGGCAAACTCTGGTATTCAATCTACAAAATGCTCCGGAAAAACCGTCAATTGAATTATTGGACAATTTGATTAAAATAATAAGAAGTTTTATCAAGGAAATTCTATCAGTCCCAATTGATCTTTCCGATACTATGATGTATGCTTCATGAAAACACAAAAGGCTACGAATAATGAACGCGTTGTGGGAGGTACCGCTCCAGCATATAAGCATTTCAGGCACTCTAAGCAAACTTCAGAATCCCTTTTTGGAAGAACTCTGCGAATTTGAAATCGAAATAGAGAAATTTTTTAAAAAATTTAAACCCGGGAGATTGTTTGACAAAGTCAAATCTCGAATACTTAGACACGAACTCAGAGGCAAAGAATTCAACAAGTTGTCAAAACTACCACACAAGGGAAGAGGAGTGGGAATGTTCAAGGAAGTTGCAAATCCCGACATGCACAATATGAATGGAAACATAATGTCATCCTCAGACTTTATTACAGCTATTACTATTACTGCAAGCACTGGAGCAGTGCGGACAATTCCTTCGGTCCAAGGACGGTATTATTCTGTGCAGAGAAACCACCTACTCCGACTTTGAAACCTTACCCCACGCTCTTGGATACTGCCCAAGGGGAAAAGCACTCCTTATTCTGCGCCACAATAAAATCTGGTGAACCATAGCTAACGGTCTGAGTGCAACAGAAAAAATTGTTCATGAAGAAGTTCCTACCACTGCTTTCGTGAACTCGGATAAAAGAATTGACATGATCATGATTGACCCAAAATTTCCAAACAAAGGGTAGATATTTGATCCTACAATAAGATAAGAACAAACAACAAAAACGGATCAAAAGGCCACAGCGGACGAGAAAAAAAAATCGAGCAATACAATGAGATGAAGAGAAACGAGTTTACTACACGGATTTCATTCTGGAACTCAAAACAGTCTATGGACTAAACGACATAGAAATCATGGGCTTCTGGCGGAATCAAGAGGAGCAATCAATAATTTTTTTGAGAATGTCAGAGTAAGTCTTGGACTAACCAAAGACCTCTCCAAAAATGCAGCCGTAGCAGCGGTCAAGGGATCCGTGCAAAACTACAAAACCATTTATTTAACCAACAAAAACATTAACTATATGCACTGTATTTATAATTTGAATGTATACTTTAAATTATATTATTATTATCACACGCAAGTTATGTTAACACAAAAAATTACTTTATGTTAAACCACTTGTTAGTACGGTGTACTGAGTCTTATAGGCAATCATTCTGTTAAATGATAGTGACAATAAAATGTACTATCTATCTTCTTTTAAACAGGCAGGCTAATAATAGTATATTTCACTAAGTTTATAAGCGGAAAACTAATCAGCTCAAACAGTGAACTGATGTAAAAAGAATAATGAAATGCGTAAACAATACTCAGGAAAAAAACGTCAGGGCGTTTTAGTATTGATTTTGCAGAAATTCAGAAATGGCTTCACCAAAAAACTTCCTTTGGAGTAGATCCGTGTTCAAAATTTGGAAGGTACACAAATATTTTTATATCCAAATGACGCGAGAAGTACTTGACGTTGTAGCAGTTATGAACATTTACAAAAATCTTTGATTACATTTTAGCATGTAATCTCAGAACAATAGATGTACCAATTTTAAAAAAATTACAAAATTATTTCAAAATGATTACTAACTTTTAAGCAATTTCATTTAGAAATATCTTGATTTTGTGTTAAGCTCTCAAGACTTTTGCTAGTTTTTAGGGAGCTCGCTTGTCTCGCTCCCCTTATGAAATGGAACATGTCCGTCCGTTGGTGTCATGTCAAATGCTATAAAATCTTTTGTTATAAAGTCAAGTGTTATAAAATCTTTTGTTATAAAGTCAAATGTTATAACACCTAATGTTATAAAGTCACATGTTATATATAATCCATGTGATATAAATTCAAATGTTATAAAACAAATAAAATCAGGTATGAGTCATTAGAATACGCTAGTATAGGATATTTCAACGATTCTTTTTCTGCTCACACTCAAAAATTGCAATAAAATCCACGTTTTGAGTGTCGCTTTCGCATTTCAAAGTGAGCTGGTGAAATTTTACAGCGCCGGCCAAAATTCACCCATGATTTACACACAAAAAGGTTCAAAATATTGAGTATTAGCAGAAGCAGAATACAAACACTTGACATGTAAAAATAATCAAGGGATTGTATTGTATTGACTTTTTTACGTGTTAAATGACGATAATGCATTTACATAAGTAAATTCACTAAGATTTTCAAATCCGTCTTATTTTTCCCGCCCGAACACGACTATTAAGCCCTAATGACTATACGACTTTTGTAATTTGAAATATTGATGAACGCATAAACAAATTTGTTGCTAGAGGTATAATTATACAGTTGATTGCTTCAAACAAACTTCCAGCGATGATCAGAAAAGTGAATGAGAGGGGATTTGAGATCAGAGCAAGTTCTTCATAGTCCCATCTCCAGCGATAATCAGCCACTGAATGATTTGCAATTTGAGATGAGAGCAAGTTTTTCATAGTCCTACTTCCGTCGATGATCAGCCAGTGAATGAGGAGGGATTTGAAGCAAACAAGGAAGCAAAAAGTCGAGTTTTGACCTTAGCTTTCCGACTTCCCTTTGATTTCCCTTCTGCTCTGAGCATCTTTTGAACCTTCTTTTAAAAAGGACCTGCGCCTCCTTGACATACATATTGTCATTTCTATGGTTTATCAGAATATCAAAGTTCACTTTCTCACTCTCGCACTCACACACAGTTCACAGTCTGTGCCGGAGAAATTCACTGCAGTTTGGACTGTGGAAAAACTCTGGTTCCCACAACAAACACTAAGATAGTTTATCGTGCATATGGTAGACGTTTTGACAGGCCGTGGGTCACGTTTGTGCGGGGCATTGAATTCTGAGTTATGTTTTCAAACTAACATCACAAATAAATGGGGCGTCTTATAATTTCGTGCTCTACAGTTGCCATAAACCATACAACGCTCTTCAAAGTCCTATATGAATGAGCAATTTCTGTTCAATGTGGCTGCACGTATTCCCAAAACTCAAAATGGGGGACTTTTAGACGGTCTTCCCCTATTGCCCTAATGAACACATTCAACCAATGTTAACAGAGCTCTTGATTTCGAGTATTTATCCACTTGAAAACAGAAACAAATTATAATGAGATTCACGTCAAATCACCGAATTCTGCTCTCGATTGCGATTTTAAGTGGAAATTCCCTTGGTCTTAACCTATTTTCAATAGGGAAAAATGTCGGCTGTGTGTGTGTATTGTAAAAGTCAAAACTTTGTCCATCCTTCGTGTTTTTTCTCTATAGGACATTCCTATTTCTTTTTCAGCGTCATTTCCGTCGTCTTCAGTTCCACGAAAAACAAGGGAGAGAAGAAGGCACTCCGACTTTTTCTTTTATAGTCTGTGCCCAGTTGCACAACTTGAGTGCAGAAAATTGGATATCCATAGTTTATAACTTGATACCATTCACGCCAACACATATTAATTAGTGATTAATTAAACCTTATTGCCCCTGAAAATCCATTGGAAATGCAACAAAATGATCCAGACAACATTGCAGACATTTTTATTGAGGAAGAACTGTCACCACCGTCCGCAGTTTAAAAACGTCCGCGACAAAACAACTAACAGTTGTATTACCATTTTCATAGTTACACATTTTTTACGGACCATTTTATTTGTATATTAAAGGATATAAACAATTCATTTAAAATTTACTCCGTGTGACAAAATAATATAACTTGTTTTTTATAACATTCGACTTTATAACATGGGGATTTATACCATTTGACCTTATAACATTTCATCGGACAAGCGTCCGTCTGTTTGACGATAACTCTGTAACCGATTGAGATTTTGAGTCGGATTGTGTGTTACTTATAATTCAGACGAGTTCGGAGATGGGCATAATTGGAATGCCCGTTTCAGTTTTATCCGGGTTTCTTCAGGGTTTTGACCTGTATTACTAGTATTTTTTGTTCTTAAGCGTTTATTGGGTAAGAATCATGAGGAATCCAAATTCGGATTCAAACATTTTGACATTTTTGACCTGGTTTTAAACTGTTTTTTGTTTGTACGGACTCTGGGGTAAAAAGTCATGAGGAATCAGAGTCTAAAGTTCAACTTAAAAAAATCTGATCTTAAAACCTCTAAGTCGGTGTTTTTTGGAGTCATTGCCCTGCTTTCAGACTTTTTTCTCTCTACCGATTCTGGTGTATAAAATCTTGAAGAATCAAATGTTAAGATTGGATAAACTCCAAATTGTAGACCCCAAATTCGGAGTTTTCCCTCGGATCTTGATCAGTGTAGAGAAAATCGTGCCTGCACGTTTCTACACAATACCTAAAATATCTTGGCCATGCCTTCAAATAATTTTATCACGCTCCGCTCCCTGTTCTGGACGCTCCGTGTACACGGATTTTTGAATACTTTATGGTATAGTGGGCAGGTTTTAAGCTCAAGCATTGTAATAATTAAGGGTTTGTGTTTGCCTAAATGAGTGGCCGACACTGAACACTTTAATTCTCTAGTTTAATTGCCAGTCAGTAAGGTCTAAAATCATAAATCGAAAAGCAAGTGTTGTCCTTTTGAGTTTGGGTTTTACTCATACCTTTGTGTAAAGCTAGTGTTCAGGTGTTAGAGAAAATCTTGGAGTACGTCTAAGTGTGGAAGAAAAGTTTTGGCTCCTTCCTACTAAACAAAGTTTTACAAAAAGCAATAAATGTGCTAAAAAGTAAATCTCACTTAATTCAAATACAAATTTTGGCTGTTTTTACTTTCAGAAAGAAAGAATTTTGAAATTCAAATATGCGAATTGTGAGCATTTTGAATCGTTGGTAAATTCACTGCACTGGCTTGTGATTTTATCACGAATTTAATTGTACGAAGTTATATAAATCTCACTAACGAGGGGGGTAAAAGTTACACACTTGCCATTTTTGATAATTATTGAATTAATGTTCAGCTGAAGGGGTGAGAAACGTCTATAAGAGTACTTTGCCCATTCAACTAAGGCTGAAGAAGAAAGATAATTCGCTAAGGATAGAAAAACCATTGGCTTATTTTGAGATTCTTTTTGCTACACTACTCTTACAGTGCTGAGGCTTGTGTACTTTTATAAGACACAGAACGAGATTCTGTCCGTAGTACAACACAACTTAAAATATGTTTAAGTTGAAATATAAGAATTTTTATGAATAAGAAATGGAAGCTAATACCATGGTCCAAGGCAATTTCAAGTTTAATACACTTTGTGAATTGAGCAACATCAACGTACAACCGTGGTTGTTTTGCGACGGCGCAACCGACTCCAGCTGAAGTTAGCCCCACAACTGTTTGTTTTGTTCCATCTATTTTATAAGCGGGGCCACCAGCATCTGAATTACAAGTGTCTTTACCACCTTCTAGTCGTCCAGCACAAAACACTTCCGATGCTATGACATACCCTGAGTACAATTTTTGGCAGTTTTTTTTTGGAACCACACCCACATTTAGTTCTTGTAACGTGTCTGAGTAATCTGTGACGTCCGTAGTGCCCCAACCGGTAACCCAAACCATACCTGTAAAAACAATGAAAAGCCATGACACATTCAAAAATATTACTTCTTGATCCCTTTCTTTAATGACCCAAAGATAAAAGGTGCTTGCCTTTTGGTTGGAAGGTTGGTTCTGCAAGGTAATCTTGTGCAACATTTGCTTTGAATTTGAATGATTTTTCTGTTTTGATAATAGCTATGTCGTTTAACAGAATGGTTGAACTAAAAACAATGAATGAAAGAGTCAGCACTTTTAGCAATGGCTTGCATTTATGAGTTCAGAATCTACTGAACTCTGAATCTACATGCAACTTGTTCAGTAGATACAGAATAAATAAGTAAGACAATTGTACTTGTACAGTGGATGGCAAATTATTTTTACAACGTCTTGAATTTGGCTAGTGACTTTGATGGCAGATTGGTTATGACGGCCTGCCAAAATAAATTCTTGGTACGGCTTATTTTTGTTTTTAGGTTTTGGTGCATTCTCTCCATCATCGGAACAAACGCACTGGCCAGCCGTGAGAACCCAATTTGTAGCAATTATCACACCACCACAATAAACTTTAGCTGACGGAAAAGGGAACTCGTGTGATTTAATTCCAACCATGGATGGATATTTATGAGGTTTTAGTTCTGACCCGCCAATTATTCTTTTTCACTTGTCTTTTGGTTTTCAAACTTTATGCGATACACTGTATTTAGACTGCACACGTTTTCTTGTTTTGTAAGGCTCCAATTTTTGTACTTTTTTTATGTCAAGGCCTTAAGCGCAGAGAAAAAACCGACGTGTTGTATAATTTAATGAATTGTTCCAAATTCTCAAAAACATTTAATAAAGGCAAACGTTTTTACGATGAAAATTTTGATTCATATATTTGGAAAAGGTAACATATTGAATGAAATTTGAACAAAAGTTGAGACGTCTTGAGAACAACTCAATTGATATGCATATTGCTTAAAAACGTTTTCAGTTTGGACATGCTAAATACTTGCGAACGATATTTCCTTTCCAAAGTTTATATTTCCAATATAATTAAATTTACGCAGCTTCATACGCATTCACCAACCCAATTATTCTTTTCTTCCTTGTTCTGTTTTAGCATAATAGTAAGATGTTCAACTGCAATCTGTGCAACCCAAGTCAAACCACCGTGTTTCCATTTCTAAAATGTTTACACTAAAATTTGGTATGAGAAACTACAGCTGCAAGATAATAAACCTTCTACATTTTTCTCCAGTTTGTTGCCAACTTAACATTGCCAACCCAAACCATTAAGGTCATTGTATTTAAAACGTTGGTTTCAAACTTTGAAAATTCAATGAAACGGTTGTTTTAAGGCAATCAACAATTTTCTCTTTGGGCTCTATAGATAATTGTTTGTCTGAATGCGATGTTTAAGGTCATAAATTATAAGATATCGTAGCTCCATCAATTGTTACACAACTCCCATTCAGGCGTCACTCCAATATTTGGTTTAATGTGTTTTTCATTAATTACAAAGAGCTGTTGTTTGAACCATGGTTTAGTTCAAAATATTTTTAAATCTAGTTTCTTTTATTCAGCCAGTAGAGTTTTGAAATTTCAAAGTCTAGCTCGCAAAAACGTTATCATATTGGGTGATCCTTACTTATAAGCTGAGGGTTTGTCAAAGCAGATTTTGTAAAAATTGGCAAATATGTTATGATTTGTTGGAAGTTCTCAGTTTTGTTCTGATTTAGGTACTAACCTTAACGTATTTAGTGTGTTTGGCACAAATTCATAAAGACAATAAGTTAATTTTCTCTTGGCACTCAAATTTTTTTTTGCAATGGCGCGTACTTATCCCAACTACGCAAAATCTGAAATTTTTTTAAAGAATTTTACCAGTTGCAAGCGTTTCCAAAATAACGTAAACAGGCAGCACGCTGGCGATAGTACTACTAGGTTTCATTTTAACGATTTTAGTAATATAAACAGGCAAGGATTGTCTATGTTCATATGCGCAATGCTTTGAGAGTTATAAGAACTCTAATTATTTTTTCTGCTACTCTGTAAGACATTTCTGCATATTAATGCAACGTATGATTTAAGGTTACATTTAACAGGATTTTTTATATTCTGAAGTTGATTACAAAACCGCGTACTCTTCAATTAAGCAGTTTTCAGGCAGTGCTTTTTAAAAATTTAAAAGAAGCAACGCCAAGACGTAATTCCTTTTAAATATTCCAGCATTACTGTCCAACTGGTAAAACAGTTGTTTTCAGTACTATCGACTTGCTGTAAATAAATTTCCTAGCCGTTATTTCTACAATTAACTTTGTTTGTTTATTTATTTTGCACGGCTGTCAATAGCCTTGCCATTAAAAACAAACTAATTTATACAAAATGTGCCCATTGAATCCTTTGTTTTTGATGCAAAGTAACACACTGCTTATATACCAACAATAAACAATTTACTAGCTACTGCCAAATTGTCATGGACAAAAACATGTTTAGCAAGATAGCTGTTGTGTTAAACGTTCTCACCGTTTTTTTAATAGGTAAATCATGTTAAATCTTGTCCATTTTTCTTTCTCCGTGAAACTTTGTTGAAGGTCATTGTTTCAACGGGAAACTTGGAATGCTATTTACAGCCATTTGTATTTAACTTCATATTTTAAAACTGTTCCTCAAGACAAAAAAGCAAGAATTCAAAGTTTGAAACGGTTGACATTTTGGTTGTACATGTATTACGAATGGTGCTATGGTAGAGGATTTATAACGTCCGGGAGCTTCCAGGACTTAAAGACAGTCTTGGACGTATTGAAATTTTACCTCGGTGCCCGACTCTGTTCGAAGCGCAGACACTAATTCGGACTTAGATTTGTTGACGTAAAATACGTCAATGTGCAAATCCTCCCAAATACATTTAGCAGGAACATACGAAAAACCGGTTCTAGTGACCATGTAGTTGATTCTTAATTTTTTTCAAGCCACTATTTCTTCTTTTATGCTCTACCACGCTTAAAAATATTGAAAATATTCCGCGTACTATATTGTATTCTTATACAATTATAACTAAAGCCAAGGAAACTGCATAATTTTGAAGGCAACAGCAGTTTCAAATCTAGTTCCCTTCAAACAACACCATCGATTTATAGGCTTTGCTACTAATCACAACTCTCTAGCCTACGTTTCTTTGAATCACAACGTTTAATACTGAAGGGAGATCCGTCAACAATTGTTGCACATGTACCACAAGTCTGCAGACTTACAAAAAAACACTTTGATAAAGAAATTTCCAATTTTTTTGTGTTTTCTTAATGGACGCGTTGTGGCTTTTTATTGAGTTTCCGGGTTTTGGTTTTTGATAGCTCATGCTAAAACGTTTACGTGTTTTGAGCTATTTTTGACAAAACCGGTATTGGTTAAAATATTTGTCCATCGACAAAATCGGAATTAAGTGGTTTTGACTTTGGACAGTTTTGAAAAATTCCAGACCCGTGAATTCACAAATAATTTGCGTTGAGATTCGGCGACAAAATATTAATTCAAAAGGAATGCATTAAATAGTGATGTTGGTTTTTTGCTTATTTGCTTGCAGCTTGTTCAGTCGAGTTTCCAATTACAAAAGTACAGCATTTTGACTCTTTCGACTTTATTTTAATATGGTTATTTCTATTCCCATTTGATCCAGCTTTAACTAAAAATCCGAATTTTGTAGCTTTATATTTGTCATGGTTACGTTCATCCTTGGTAGCTCCATCTGTTTTCTCCATCCGATTCTCCCATCTAAATTTTCAGCATTTTTTTTATCTTATTCGGAGTATTGGATTTTGTTCTGTCTCACTTTCCTTTCAAATATAATGTATACAAATAGATCCAACCTTATGTGCCAGGATCTTTTGGGCTGCACCCTTTATAAGAGATTGAATGTCTGCCTTTGTGTCCTGTGTCACAAAAACCTATTTATACAAGTGACTTTATGCGGTGTTTCTCTCCCGGTCGTCCTTTTGATTTTTTTAGCTGATTGAATTTTCTTCTTGGTTTGTCTTAGAATAAATAGTTAAGCCGTTATGTCTCTATTTAATGATGTTTTTTTTACTTGGTTGTGATTCTAATGTCAATTTAATTTTTAAATTATATTGCAAACATTCATACACTGTGGATTTCAAATGGCCCTTACTCTAATAAACTGAATAAAATCAAGTACAAAATTGAAATGTACAAAGTCGCCCTAATTTTGAACAAAAAATAATAAAAAAAGGATAGTTTCGACCAGGGTTGGGCCACAGACATGTCCAAAGAGGACAGGCATGTCCAGACGATGTCCGAATATTGTCCACCTAGTCGACAGACATGTCCAGTGTGCATGTCCGGACGTTCAAAATTCACAGGTTGAAGCCTTTCCAAGGAAGGATTGAAATGGGATAACGTTTATTTTCCGTTTTTGTCTGTTTGGCCAAAATGGACAAAAGTTTTGAATTTTTTGAAAGCATTTGTGTCTGGACGAGCCCGGGCACTGTCTAGGCATTGGACATCCGACTTCTAAAGAGACCCTCCCACTTCCGGGTTACACAAAAGAGTTTCCTAAAAAGTCAGTCTTCTACCAAATTGCACTAACCTAACCTGTCGCTTGATTAAAGAGATTGGTCTATCGCTATTCAAATTCAAGCGTTTCGTGAATTTAAAGCAGCTTTATAAGCGCCATAAAGAGTCTGTGTCAAGCTTATTTTGTAGCTTTTATAAATAATCGTGTTGTAAAATTTGAATATATTAGGTTTTTTCTCACAATATATTAAGGGGTTTCCTTGTGTGACTCGTGCTTCAAAAGCTGCACTAAATACTTTCTTTTGCCTTTCTTTTCTTCTTTCAACCTGCCTTTTTTCAGATCACAACATTTCATTGTTGTGACCATGTGAGAGTTTTTATTAATGCACAATTCTGTAATTACTACACCGCGTGTTCCGGTGGACCAAAATCTGACTCGTTTGCTATTCACCACTACCACTAATTTTTGTATAACAGTAAATAAAGACTGTTTATTGTAAAAAGCAAAAAAAGCAATTTTGAATTACAAAAAAGCGATTTTGAATCGGAAAAAGACGACAAAGAGCTAAATTTATTTTCTGAAAAAGCAAAATTTGAAGAACAAAAATGCAAAATCTGAACGTTTCTTATTTGCCAAAAATGCATTTAACATTAACAAACCTTGGCTACACTTTGAATTCGATGTTACACGTATTGTTTTAAGAGTGTAAATGCAATAAAAATCTGTCCAAAGTAACCTAAGTATACACTTTGAGTTGAACTTAAATATGGGTTTTAAATGTTTTTATGTTAAGTAGGCTTGATGCAGATGAACGTTGTTATTTCATAAAACATACAACCTGTTTTAGATCCCGCAGTATTGGTGAACCAAACAACCGGCAAAAGAGGTAAACAGCTTCTTCCTGTTAATTAAAGTAATTGTTTTTGTACACGCAAACTATTGTAATATTGACACAATTACTGTTATCTTAAAACACGTTACTATGCTGGGTTTAAGTGGAACACTTTTATAATATTGTTGCAATGCAGCTAGTACTTATATATTCAAGGGAAGCCTGTAATTGTCTGTTCACGTCATGAACGCGTTCAGACAGAATGCATTTATACTTTTAAAACAAATGCTTATTGCAGTTAGTTAACTGTATACATTTAAATGTTCCAGTAAATATTATACTCTGAACATAAAACGTAAATATTGAAGGTAAAATAAACAGTATTTCATCAATAAATGTAGAGTAAAGCACCATCCGTCAAAACGTCCTCCCATACTTCCTTCCAGAGAAACTCCCATTTATTGTGTGGCGTTGCAAATTCCTTCAAAATTCTAATTAATCTTAATTAAATTATTGCATAACTAAAGTAAATGAACGAAATAAAAACTAAATTTACTTCGCAGAGTCTCTTTTAGGCAACAAAACACTTGACATAGGATTTTCCCCGAGAGGAAACATGGGACGAAGCATTGGAAAGAAGCATTGACGGACGTTCCACTGCTCTGACCAAAATTCTTTTACGAATCCTAAATTTATTGGACCATCATTGCCAGACAGTACATTCCTTGTTAATATTTACAATCAGGCTGGTGTCTTTTGTTTTGTATTATAGAAACGGCTAAATAAAAGTACCGTAAACCGGGGTGATTTCGATAGCTGCGCTCTGCACTTTTCGGATTTAACTGCCCCACTTCCACAGATATTTGTAAAGTTAAAACCCCGATTGCGTATGCAAAAGTGTAAACAATTTCAGGCGTGAGCACTTTTTGTAAAAGTTTAGTAGAAGTTTAGTTTCTGGCTTTTATTGGCTTGAAGACCTTTTCTCATCTTTCTCAAGCACAATGCACAGGGGCAATTATAAGCCCCAACATTGTCCTTACAACCTCTTGTTGCTGTGAAGAACCCGCAAAATTAATAAAGGAGTATTTAGTTATCGGTGGCATGTACAACAGACTAAAGGAAAATAACATTTGGCAAAATAGATCTGTGACTAAAATCATTACTAATCCAAACTATGGCAATCCAAGCAGTCCGTAAGTTTAATGAGTATTACCTACCAAAACAAAGTCCCAGCATGTATATATAGCAAAAAAACCAATACCATTCAGGAAACAAATTGTGAAAAAACTGTTCACAAATGTGGTGTAATAAGTTCAAATCTTCACTCTGAAATTTAGTTTGCTCACACAGTGAGGCAATGATGTCATTCCTCACAGAGCTGTGGTAAAACGCAAAGAATATACCTTGCGCGAGTATTGTTAAAAACCGATTTTCATGCAATACTTTTTGCCTGACAAGGATGAAATTAATAATTTTATGTGAGCCAAAATTGATAAAGATCAAGTACAACTTTAATGTAAAACCCATTGAGAAAATTGTGTCAATTTTCAGGAAGAACCAAAACGCATTGCATTGTAAGTAGTTTAAAGTTTGTCTTAACCCCGGAATGTAAGAACATAAGAATTACGTCTTCCCACTTAGTCAAACAATTCCATAAAGTTCTCATTTTGAATATTCTATGTTGAATATCTCTATATTCTTGTACGAACGTCACCACCCAGTATTAGGGGTCCTTCATTTAAAAAGTCCTTGTTTTAGGGGGGGGGGAGAGTCAGCAATTTTGCAAGCCTCGAAGATTTCAAGGGGAGCGGTGCGGGAAAAGAGGCCTTTTTAGCCCGGAAATGTTTAATACATTATGGTATATGACGAGAATAAGTTACAATGCTTTTATTATATTAAAGCGCAATGTGAAGCAAAAACAGACTCATGTCAATTTATTGAATAAAGTGATGGGTTTCACATGTATATTTTGTACAAAAGTTGCGTTTTTTTTTGCGAGAGAACCATCACAGAGATGAACATTTGGGAATAAAATTTATATAAATTATTTAAACAAATAAGTGTAATAAGTTCCGAAGGTAGTTAGATTGTATTGCATGCTTTGTATTTTGTACACATATAATGTTATTGTGTTGGCAACCGAATTTTACTTTTATTTCTCTAATCATTCTTACCTACATTCAGTAATCATCCCTTTTGATCAAAATTTCTTACATGCAGGTAATATTAATAATTCACAATTGAGAAATTTTCTTGAGTTCAAATTTGATTTTGGAGGGGTGTTCCACAGTTTCAGACTTTTTGAGTGGACATGCAAAAGGGAATCGAGTCCATTTAGGCCTCTTAGACATGGACAGATATGATGGGAGTTACGCTAGGGATTGTCTCGTTTTAGAACAGCCAGATATTAGGCGAGGGGGGAGTAGAAAAAAACCAATTTTCGAAAACTTTTTTCTGAAGGACCTCGAAGACAATTTCAGATAATTAAAGTTTAATATCATCAAATATGTATTAGATTTTGTAATACGGCGCTGTCCTGGAATCCAAAAAAACGACTTTTTAGGTTCCACCTTCCCTCCGTCACAAATCGAGTGAACCGCCCCTCTCCTTGGTCACACACTCGGTTACAAATCGAGAACACAAAATACGCCCCTTCCGACGTGGATTCCATTAATGGACAGCGCAATTTCTGACAATTTGCAATTTCTGATTAAAAAACATGGAAATTTCAATGCATTATTCGCACTTGTTTTACGTGCTCACTGCAAAACTAGACCTTTTTAAAAAGAATCCACAAATTGACACATTCTAACGTGACAAGGGCAAAAAGCCAGAAAAATAGCCTTAAGGCAAAGTTTATTTTTTATTCTTTTATGACAGAGTGTAAAAACGTCAAACCACGAGTATTACGCGACCAAGAATACACAAAGAAAAGGAAGATTTTGTCCCTTTTTCATAGTGCATATAAAGAAAATGGGAAAATTTACAATTAAATTATGTAAAATGAAATGTTTATCGGTGCCCGTGTCTTCTCAATCCAAATGGGCATACAAGTTGCATGATGCAACCCTGGTTTAACTCAATAAATTCAATTCAATTCAATATATTGTTTTGAATTGTTATCCATATGGATACTGCAGTACGCAATATTCTTGAAAAAACATTTTGGTATTTAATTTAAAATAATGAGATTATTTAAAGACATTTTGGTATTTAATTTAAAATAATGAGATTATT
>JAIUND010003534.1:0-15444 GCA_034699125.1 Gisinianus flammeolus
TCCAGAGCAGGTCAAACCCGGTCAAACGAAATTAAGGAAAATGATTATCGTCCTTTTTTGAACTTAACAGACGATATTACACATTTTTCAATTATTTCATTTCATATTATGTGTGTGGTTTGAATAAAATCCACACATACAATCCATTATCGTGAGAATTCTTTTTTCCTTTTCTTATATATATTTATGCTTTGTCTTTTATATTAATAGCTCTTGGGACAATGAGTGTAAAGACGCGGAAAAGACAAAGAGACCACCCAGATTTTACAAAGCATTACTCTCAGTTTATTGGAAGAAATATGCAATTATGGGCTGTGCGTTGATGATCGATGAATGGGTCATTCGGTATGTGCGTGTGTGTGATGGGTTCACACATTTATTTAGCCGCATTCTCTTCTTCATTATATTATACTCGTCTATACGTACATTATTATATATACTGAGGAGAAATATTTCTGTTTTTAATTTCTGTTTTCAAGTTACTGTGCAAAAAAAAAATTGAAATTTTGGAAACAATTTGCAAAATGTCAAGAAAAATTTGAAACCCGCCCCCCCCCCCGAAAGTTTTCTGACAAGATAAAGAAACTTTTGATACCAAGGTCTGACCGTAGAAATTGCACCACACCTTGACTTCAGAGCGTTTCAAATTTTCATTCAAATTGCAATTTTTTTCCAAATTCGTTTTTTTATTTGTTTTTTTCAAAATTCCGATTTTTGATGAAAAGTAACTTGAACATATAGTAAAATTTATTTGAGTTATAGGCAGGATTTAAGAAAAATTGGACTTCTCACGTAATAACAGAGCGTTTACTAAATGATTTTAGTAAATATTCTATTGGGTTGTGTGTCTGTCTGTCTGTCCGTCTGTCTGTCTGTCCGTCTGTCTGTCTGTCCATTTCACGATAACTCGGGAACGGATGGGCCAAATTACATGCGGTTTGTTTTATTGTCATTGACTGCTTCAGTGACGTATGAATATTGGTGACCCTGGGGTCAAAGGGGGCCGAGATACCCGCATTTCACCCCCTGGCTTAGGGGTTAAGTTTGTGGACTTCTAGGGTGAAGTCCTAGGTTCGAATCCCAGTAAGGGCAAAGCCATTTTCACAATTTGTTTTACTTTTTCGGGGTACAAAATGATATTGTGTGACTTAAATATCCAAAAAAACCGAATTCGGAGTTTACCCGGGTATCAAAGGGATTTTGGAGAAAAAAAACAAGGGGATGGAAAGAAAGTGATTGCAGTCCCATGAACGGAGCACCCGGAGGGAGTGCGGAGGGAGCGTGCTTGGGGCTACCCGACCGGACCGCTCCTTCTGGGTGCGTAGTGAAATGGGGCGCAATCACGACTGACGTTTTAATGTGCAGACAAACAGACGGACTTAAAGTTTTAAAGAGCGGCTTCGCTCCCTTTTGAGGTACTCCTGTACCAATGTTTATTCATTGTTGACATTTTGGAAAATCTTCCAAACGTTTTTTAACGTTTGTCATGATTTTCAAAATCCTAATACAGCTGAACTTATATATATAGGGACAAAAAAACCTGAAATTTTGTGAAAACGTTCCATGTGCAAATGAATACATTTATACGTTACCAGTTTTTTTGTCATCAAAGTGTCACGATGCACTGTAGAAATATTTCTCATCTATTTCTGAGTGTATGTATACAACCTTGGCCAACAGTAACACATGGCCTGCTCATTGTCTATCTTCAACATTACAGAAGTGGTGAACAAGAGAACTAAAAATCCTTATTATGTACATGCAATGTAAGTAAAGGCAATTTAGCCCGATGCCTGGTGCGTTCTATCGAGAATAGTTGGAACTTCCCATGTTAAGAGATAATAATAGGCAGCCCGATTCGTGGCGCCCCCTCCGCTAAACAACTTTTTTGAAAATCTGAGCAGGCCATGTGTTAATGTTGGTCAACTTATACAACTCGTCCACGTGTCTGGTATAAGTTTTTGATTGTTTTCTCCTTGGTTGTGTATATATAGGGTTGCTCAAACGATTTTTCTACAGCGGTTAATAGCCTCAATTACGGAGGACGCTCCGATACGCGATCAATACTTATATGGAACTGGGATTGTGTTAACCACGTTCTTCCATACCCTTCTTCTTCACCCAACCGTATTTGAGCTTCTACATATTGGAATGAAATGTCGCATTGCCTGTTGCTCCGTCATTTATCGAAAAGTATATATATAAGATTATGGAAAACATTACAAAATTCCCGTGTGTGTGGTAACCACACTGTGGTTTTAATTTTTCATATCGTCTGTTAAGTTCACAAACGAACTATAACGATTTTCCTTAATTTGCGAAAATGCGACTAGTGCGTCCATCTTTGTGGAGAAAATTCTGAAAAAATTGAGGGTGACAGAAAAGGTCATGGCAGACAATCATGTCGAAGGACCCAACGCTCCATCTCCAGCCATTTGACCTTTGCAGCAGGTCAACGATATTAAGGAAAATAATTATAGTTCGTTTGTGAACTTAACAGACGATATACTGATGTGTTATGTTAAATCTATATCTGTATAAATCCTCGCAGGCCCTCAAATTGAGTAAATCCGCTCAGGGACAAACAACAGTGGGGCAACTGGTGAATCTAATGTCCAACGATGTGAACCGTTTTGATACCAATTTAATGTTCCTTCATTATCTGTACATTGGCCCGGTTCAAGGATGCGTCTTCATGTATTTATTATGGACTACTGGAGGTCTAGATCTGTCGTGCTTGGCCGGAGCTGCCTTCATTGTCATTCTCATCCCCATTCAATGTAAACCATTTACTTCATATGTGTGTATTATTGTCATTTACGTGTCCAAGACATCCCTCTCCTTTGTGCAACATGCAAAAAAAGGAGTCTCAAAAAGCAGCAAATTATTTATAAGATTTTATAAAATTCGAATCCTTTTTTTCTATATATATACAGATTATATTGGAAAACTTTTCACCCTCTTCCGCTTTCAAATTGCTAAGCGAACAGATGCTCGGAGTCAAATCATGAATGAAATCATCATTGCAATGCGCGTCATCAAAATGTATGCGTGGGAAGGTAAAGGAATAATTAAGTAATTAATTAAGAACCTAATTTCCTAATCGCATTTCCTTCCAGCATATCGTATATGTAGAAGTGGATAAGAAAACTAGCCGGAGACGTCGATCTAGAAGCCGAGATATTTGAGTTTTCCTATTTGGCCGCTTTCGCGCCACGGCGTTTCCAATGATTTCGTAATTCGAAAAATCACAAGAAAGAAATCATCATATATTTTGTTTGAATTTAACTAATGTTTGTAAATTAATTAAAAATATTTAGAATTTTTTTACAAAATTCTAACTGTTTGCATAAAATAGCCATGTTCTCCTACATATTAATATGCAAAAAAGTGAAAATACGTCTCCAGCTAGTTTTGTTGTCGACAACCCCATATACTGTCCATCCGTATAAAAATAATCTTTTTTTTACTTTTTTGGAGTTGGCGCGCAGCGTCGATGTGATGTCCTTGGAATTTGGAAGCGAAACCAAAGGTAAAAGCTTTTTCGCTTCCAAATTCCAAGGACATCACATCCTCGCCCGCGCCAACTCCAAAAAGATAGTCAAAAATTATTTTTATACGGATGGACAGTATATATAGGCAGAGATTATTCAGGATTCTATATATTTCTGTTTTTTTGCAATGCTCTGAACAGGTCCATTTTCGGATATGGTTGACAAACTTCGAAGGTGAGGCTCAAATTCAAAAAGTCTATATATATTATACACACATCTTTATTTCATTCCACTCATGGGAAAATTATCTATACAATGGGAGTTTGACAATATTATTTTTAAATTCCTTTCGTGTGGTATATTTATGTATTATGTATATAGACTGGAAGTTAAAATACTAAGAAAGGCGGCATACTTGCGAGCATTTTATTTGTCACTCTTCATTTCCGCCTCCAAGATGATCACCTACTTTACAATCCTCACGTTCATTCTGAGAGGAGGAGAATTACGAGCGGATCAAGTGTTCTTCATGGTCACCATTTACAATACAATGAGACAAATCATGGTGAGCTTCATTCCATCCGCAGCCGCACACATTGGAGAACTCATCGTCTCCATAGATCGTCTTGAGGTATTATATATATACACATTCAATGTCAATGCACACACACGTCAGCACTTTATAGAAATTGGTACATACAAAAAGAAAGTACATTATACGTGTGAGATGCAAAATCATTGATGCTATATAGAACTCTCTCTTTTCTCCTATATATATATATGTATAACAGACATTTTTACTTCTGGAGGAGAAGAAAACAACTGATGCTTTAAAAGTATTCCAACCGTTAGGGTCTGAAGATAAGGAGAAAAAACCGAGGATTATGGACCCATGCGTAGTAATGACTAAAGCGTCCGCCAGGTGATTTACAATATATATTTGGTTCCTTATACAAATACAAAAGGTATTCCAATTAATCTTTAATTGCGGTTGTTAATTGACAATTTAATTGGGGATATGTGTGTGTGTGTGTGTGATGCAGTTGGACGGGTGAGAGACTCACGTTGGATGACTTCACATTAAATTTGAGGGGGGACAAAGTGATCATGGTGATTGGACCGGTTGGGAGTGGGAAAGTACGTACATCATAATACACCACAGAATTACAATATAAAATGAGCCACGCATTGTTAAAAAACGAATGAAACATAATTATATATCGTCTATTAAGGTGGAAAACGAACGATAATCATTTGGCCCCAGACGCAAAATATTCATTATGCGCATACGGAAATTCTGCGTCTGGGGTCAAATGATTATCCTTCGTTTTTGACCTTAATAGACGATATATCGTATGTACTGCTTAAATATGCTTAAATATATATGTGTGTGTGTGTGGTATATTTCAGACCTCATTTCTACATGCATTGATATCCGAACTGCCCATCACGACGGGGAAATGTGTAATAAACGGGACGACATCCTATGCTGCCCAGGAGCCATGGATATTCTCTGGGAATCTTCGACAAAACATTTTATTTGGGCGAGAATATGATGAAGCTCGCTATTTGGATGTGGTGGCTGCATCCGCGCTGGAAGAGGATTTGAAACAGCTACCATTTGGGGAGAATACGATCGTTGGGGAGAGAGGAGTCGCACTTTCTGGGGGTCAAAAAGCTCGAGTGAATCTCGCTCGAGCTCTGTACCAGGAAGCTGACATTTATTTGCTGGACGATCCCCTGAGTGCCGTGGATTCTCGCGTGAGCCGGCACATTTTTGAGAAATGTGTTCGTCGTCATTTAAAAGGCCATCTCAGGATCCTGGTCACCCATCAACTTCAGTATTTGCCACAAGCCGATCACATTGTCGTCCTCAATACTGTGCGTATACATCCATATATTTTGACTATATACAAAACTCCACATTTCACATGTGGACTCATTTTTTAATTTTTTTAGTACATTTTGTGCATAATGTAAATAAAATAATGCGGTGACATCACAGAGGCCACACATTTGATAGCATTCATAACGTTTGGTTTGTACATAAAAGGGACAAATATTGGCGCAAGGCACTTATTCTGAGCTGGTGGAGCAAGGAGTGGATTTCGTGAGCTTAATGGCCAGTGAAAGCGAGGAGGATACTAAGCGGAAGGAGAGCGTGGTCAATATCAAGAAAGACGACGTTCGTTAAACAAATTACCGACGATTTGACCATGTGGTTTAAATACAGCATCATTATCATTGTATTCAATCTGAATTCACTGACAAAAGTTAAGTAAATATGTATATGTGTGTTTGTCATGTTAACAGTTGCCCAAAATTAAGGAAAAGAATGCGGATAAACCGGAAGCCCAAGCAGAGAAAATGGCTGGTGGCTCAGTCACTTCCAGAACATATTGGGAGTATTTCCGTTCGGGAGGATCTTATTGTGGCATCTTCTTCCTCGCAATGGGTTTCCTCTTCTCCCAAATACTATACAGTACGTATATATATTCAATCGTTGAGTTATCCAAATGAGAATGTTGCACAATGACGAATGTTGAATGTTGGTTCTTCCATTCAGTTTCTATATAATTCAAACTTGGCCATCACAAAACTAAACATAAATGCACAAGATATTTATTTTCTTACAGGTACGGCTGACTACTGGCTCTCATACTGGTACGACAAGAAATATGAGGAGCTACATCGAAAAAGGGACCGACTACGAATTTCTATAGACGTCGAGATATATTGTCATTTGAATGTCGAGTGAAATTTTATAGCAGCGACAGCACGCGCGCAAGTAAAATTCCTTTCATAGAGATTTCCTTGAACTCCGTGCCGCGTAACTTTTACTTCCATTATAAACTCTAGCGGCGATTTGCTCAACCTTGGTTTCCCCCCGTTGCCGCGCTCACTCCTCGGAAAATCTATTTAATTAAACATTAATTAAAATTAAATACCTATATATTTGCAAGTTTCTTTACAGACTTCTAACTTTTTCTATAAAATATATATTATATATAGCCCATGTTTTTCTGTATATTAATATGGAAAAAAATCAAAAGTCGTAGTCGGCCCCTTTTCCCATCCACATCGTCATATATAGTAGTGATACAAAATACCCAGAGCTATAATGACTTTTATATTGTATTGTGGGAAATGAATTCTTGCCTTGGTTTTGATGTACACAGGACAACCAAGACTCAAGAGCATAGACGAGAATGTAAAGACAATAAAATGAGAACCACGACGTCCAAGTCGATGATGGAAGACAGCGATGAAGATGATTGTAAATTTGACAATGACATGTACCTGTACGTGTACACTGGTCTCATCGTCTTGATCTTCGTGGTGACCAAAGCCAGGGCCATTTACTTTTTCCAGTACTGTATGAGCATCAGCATCAATGTACACAATAAAATGTTTGGCAGCGTGGTTCGCGCTCCGACAAAGTTCTTTGACGAAAATCCATCAGGTATAAAATCCAACACATTTTGAAAAGCCCAAATTTAGAATTTAAATGATTTAAATTTAAATAATTTTGAAAGTAATTCAAGAAACTAATTTTTAATTGTGTTTGAAACATTTTATGTGTATATATATATAATAATATAAATATATAGGTCGACTATTGAATCGATTCACCAAAGATTTGGGTTCAATGGATGAACTTTTACCTCCAGCCTTCTTTGATGCTCTCTCCATTTTCCTTCTCATGGGCGGGATCGTGATCATTGTCATCATTTCCAATTACTACATTGTCCTACCCGCATTCATCCTCATCGTTTGCTTGGTTTTAATCCGACGATTTTATATCAAAACAGCACGGGATGTCAAACGTATTGAAGCCGTCAGTAAGTTTTATTCTCCGTACGCACATTACAGAGTACACTGTTTTTTTGGGGGGGATTTGGGCTCAGGAAATAAATACATTTTAATTATCACATCACTGATTAGGTCGCTCACCCGTCTTCAGTCATCTAGTCGCCACAGTTCAAGGACTCACAACAATCCGATCTTCAAGATCTGAAAATATCTTAGTTGCCCAGTTTGACGGGCATCAGGTAGGCCACGTTTACGCCTTGTTTATATATATAAATAATTTCTATTATGTTTAGAAAACGCGCGCAAACGTTTGTATAATTGCTATGATCATTTCTTATGCCATATATATAGGATTTGCACTCATCCGCTTGGTACATTTTCATAGCAGCTAACCGCTGGTTTGGAATTTGGCTGGAGATGATAAGTGTGGTTTTCCTCACGATTGTCACCTATAGTTTTCTCGTCTTGGCTGGCGGTAAGTTTGCATACGGGAGTTTTGTCAACTGCAATTGCAACTGTACTACGGCTTAACTAAAGGACCCTATGGGATAAGACCCAATTTTGGGCCCAAATTTTGTTTTTGTGCTATTGTTTCGAAAATTGTTCACAAGATTCCTATAAAATAACGGTAGAAAATGTTTTGGAGCAAAAACTTAGCCTTACTTTTAAAATATCACGATGTGTGCAACTCAATAATATAATTTATTCATTGATTTTATATATATATATATAGTTGGTAGTTTTGACAGCGGCTCGGTAGGGCTGTCAATTTCATCCGCGTTGGGCCTTACTGGAACATTTCAATGGGGTATGCGGCAATCAGCGGAGACTGAAAATCTAATGACGTCTGTAGAAAGAGCTCTGGAATATTCAAAATTAGAACCAGAAGCACCTCTGGAGTCCAAACCAGGTAGGTATATACTGTCCATTCGGATAAAAATTATTATTGACTATTTTTTTGGAGTTGGCGCGCAGGGAGGATGTGATGTCCTTGAAATTTGAAAGCGCGAAACCAAGGTGAAAAAGTGCTTTTCGCTTCCAAATTCCAAGGACATGACATCCTCGCCCGCGCGCGCCAACTCCAAAAATAGTCCATAATCATTTTTATCCGAATGGACAGTACGTTATAAGCGTCTGAAGTTTGAGTGAATGTTGTTGGGTTTTCTCTCTCTAACAATATTTAAGACAAAAATCGTTCCAAAATGTCAATTTGACAAAAGAAAATAAAGTGGGGGAATCTCCCTATTTGTGCTTTATATAGACAAGAAACCGCCTAAGGATTGGCCCTCTGGAGGAGAAATTCAATTCCGCAATGTATCCTTGGCTTATGAGGACAAAGACGTGCTCAAAGATCTCACATTTGAAATCAAAAAGAATGAAAAGATTGGAATTGGTAATGGATTTTGAATAAAAATGTATTCAAAAAAATCTACAATTATTATCAGATTTTGATGTGGTGTGACACGATGTATATTTTGTATTATGGTATATATATATATATATATAGTTGGGAGGACTGGTGCAGGGAAATCCTCCATGATTGCTGGTTTGTTCCGAATGACGGAGCCTAGAGGGGATATTTTAATTGATAATGTTCGTATCAATGACTTGGGACTTCATGATCTTCGAAAAAAGATTTCAATCATTCCACAAGATCCCGTTCTTTTTTCGGGCACTGTCCGCTACAATTTGGACCCATTCCATCAATTCCAAGATGATCAACTGTGGACAGTTGTGGAAGAAGTAAATATATACTATACCGTCAACTCGGGTGACAATTGAACAGTCAAGGTGAAATTGAACACCTATAGCAACGGGCCATCTGTGATTGTGAATGGTTTTTGTACAATTTTTTGGGGCAGTCTCCAAGTTTGTTCCCCCGAGAAGAAGATTCTGACAGGGAAAATGGCTAAAAACCATGCAGAAATAGCCCGTTGCTGTATACGTTTTTAATTTCACCTTCAGTGTTCAATTTCACCCGAGTTGACGGTATGTTCGTGGAATTTGGAAAGAAATACATAATAGAATATTAATCCCATTTTTACTATAGAATATTGAAGACAAATAACTATTGTCATTTAGGTTGAGTTGAAAGATGCGATTCCAGCTTTAGATTTCCTTGTTTCCGATGGTGGAAGCAACTTTTCCGTGGGTCAGCGACAACTCGTTTGTTTAGCTCGAGCCATTTTGTTTTCAAATAAAATTCTAGTCATGGACGAAGCCACTGCAAATGTGGACCCCCAGACGGACAATTTCATTCAGACGACCATCCGAACCAAATTTGCGGATTGTTCCATCATCACGATTGCCCACAGACTTCACTCGGTCATGGATTGTGACAGGATTTTGGTGTTGGACAATGGCTATGTCAAGGTACATATCGTCTATTAAGTTGACAAACGAACTATAATTATTTTCCTTAATTTCGTTGACCTGCTCCTAAGGTCAAAGGGCTGGAGATGGAGCTTTGGGTCCTGCGACATGATTGTCTGCCATGACCTTTTCTGTCACCCTCAAGTTTTTTCACAATTTTACCCACAAAGACGGACGCAGTCGTATTATAGCATTTCCGCAAATTAAGGAAAATCGTTATAGTTCCTTTGTGAACTTAACAGACGATATGTTTACCATGTCCAAATATTACGTACAGCCTCTCAAACAACAAGGATATAGTATGTATTCTTTTTAATTATAATTATGGCTCCATTTCTTGCAGGAGTATGACCATCCACATGTTCTACTTCAAAATCCAACGGGACTCTTAACTTCAATGGTGGGACACACGGGGAAATCCAGCAATTTAATCCTTCGTCAAGTGGCGAGAGATGTATAAAACAGACACGGCTTCATAATACTTGTCTTATACGTTACATATATTTTTGCGAAAATACTTTACAAATCGTAATTATGAATTAATGATCAGAAATTCCACATTTAAACTTGTTTAATTGACAGACGTACACTGGACGGCGAAGTTCTTTCATGGCAGACAATGTCAGTCTCTTGAGTGCAGCAGCGGGTAGCGGCATTTCTACTTATTATGTTTCCACCACGACCGACACTGAAAGTGATTTAGATGACGAAGAAATACTCGAAGAGATCCACGAAGAAAATGTATTACAAGAAGACGTGGAAAAACAAAGTGATGAGAATGAGAGTACAGAACAACACCAAGAAGATAATTCTGATAGTTTGTAGAAATGAAAAGAACCACACACGCAAAATATCATTGCATTTATAAGAGCAGTTTTTTGAAATGTCACGCCCACACTCCCACATTTGGTCTGTGGTTTATAATAATACATTAGAGGGTTTGGTAAAAACCCGTGGTAAAAAGAAAATCGTAAATATTTTGGTGGGAATTTTTAAAATTCCAAAAGTTAACATAACCAACGAATTTAAAAAAATTCCCACCAAAATATTTACGATTTTCTTTTTACCACGGGTTTTTACCAAACTCTCTAATATTGATGATGACAATTATTAAAAAATGTACAAATATAGCAACAAAAAAAAATAATAGAATTCTACCACCACCTTTTTACCCATCCTAATGACTATATGTGCTATAGAAATTAAAGAACTTAACATGGTACGTTTTGTTGCTTCTGTTTCTAAATACCTTTTTTCCACTTTTTATCTATATAGTGCAAGTTTTATCTTAGTGCAAGTTTTTAAAAAAGCATATTGTATGAAGTTTGGGTAAAAATTTAAATACGAAATTGAGCATTTATTATTTGTCCACACCAAATGTCCATGAATGAGTCACCATTTGCTTGCCAATTGGCAGAGTTGGGAACTCGTCAGCTGAAAATTGTTGGGTTAACGTTACGCAAATGGTGAAATGTTAAAAAATTCGAGGATTTGTTTACATGGTTGTGTTTTGCACATCTGATTTACCTATGGCTTGCAAAAAATGGGTGAAATCCGTTGGGAAATGTTGGCACAGTGAAGAGATTTATGTACGAAAGCGAAATACATTGTTGCTTATGGCGCTCCATGTTAATTCCTTGTCCGCTCGCTCTCTCTTTTCGCTCGCTCACACTCCCTTGAAGCGACTCGCTTCATATTCACATTCAATTTCACAGCACATGATTCGTATGTTAAAATTCCAATGCAACTGAAAAGGACCGGCTACATTTCCTAAATCTCCAGCTTTCATTTGTTCTATATAAAATCTGCGCATTATGAATTTCCTCTCCCTATCAAACGTTTTGGATTTTCTGTATGGTTCGTATGGTATTTGATCTGTATTCGTATATATAGGAATCACTCATTTAAGTCAGCTAAACATTTCATTAATACATATTCATTTTGGCTGTCATGTGAGCACTTTTAAATTTGTTGAGAGAAAAAATGTTGCACGGGAAAAAAAATAAACCTTGTGGGGCAATTTTGGTCATTTGGGAAGCGAAATGTATATAGGACGAAAAATGTAAGGCAGGCTTTAACTGTTTTGAGGCCGCAAAATAATTGTTATCATTCATATAGGTCTACATATTTACCTATAATTTCAATGTCAGACCCACAATGCACAATGCAACCGTTGACGTTTTCCAGAAACTCAGAAATTTATTGAAAAAACTTTGACTAACCAAGGCAATTTTTCCACGGAATATCAAGGAAACTGAATGAGTGGTCCTTTTTGTCTAGTGTAAGCTGTTAAAATTACAGGTATAGGCCAGGCCTATTAGGCCTGGACCTATATGAACCTGTAACTTACCCTGGAACCGCCACTGATATATGGACAGGAATTTTGTGGGTTGCACATGGATGAAGTTCATTACAAATCCAGTCCGATTTAATTTAAAGGTTGCTTCTTTTCTCAAACTCAACGTAGATTAGTGTGAGATTAGGTATAGCATTAAAAGCAAATTAATCGTTACGTAATGGTGCAATTTGATGTGTGTTCGAGACCAGAGCAGAGGAATCATTAGCAAACTGCGCGCGACCTTGAAAAAATCCACTTGGAAATTCTTCCCCACACTCCACAAACACACACACACACAACTGCGAATTTATTGCAATTTTCCAAATTAAATTTGTGTACACATTTGTAATAAATAAAAAAAATGTGATTACATTGTGCTGTGATTTCCGAAAGAGGGAAATTCTTACGCAATATAATAATATATACATATAAACACTGTTTTTCTGTATTCTGTGTGCAAATGGCAATATTTTTCATAAAAAATTTAATCCGCATTATTTAGTAAATTTAAATTACACATTGGCTTCAAGGATTCACAGGCGGCTTTTGTTCCGGTTTGAATCGTATACTTAATTATATTTTCTCTGTGATGTTTCTTGATCCTATTGTTATTTTATTAATGAGCTCATTAATTTTTATTTTCCTGATCGCGTGAGTTTTTTTGTTGTGCAGACAACTCGATTGCTAATTTTGAAGAGCGTGCGATATAAAAGTGCGATAAAAAATGGGATGCATCCACACAGTCAACAATGTAACAACTGTGTGAACATGTTTTTACACAGAGCGTCCACAAAAACTCGATTCATTTTCCCCCACACACACACAGCGTCTGTGCAAATGTGGAGACGGTGGGAAAATTGTGGTGTGTGGATTTGTTTCCCAATGTCAATGAAACTCTCCATCACTCCATCGCCAATAATGAAATTCGTTTTTTCATTCATTTCCGTGTTGTTGTGATTTCTGATTGTGATTGTGCATGTACAAAGAAATTGGAAGGGCACCGACACGGACAAAAACAATGGGAATTATATAGTCAACGTTTGCATGTGATTCTGAATTCCGAATGTCCTCGGTGAATCCTGGACTGCGTGTGTGTGGTTTATGGTTTTCATTTATTCAATTCATTTCATTTCTGCAACCGCATTCATCCTCGTTTATCATTCCGTCTGTGAGCTCGCCAACAGCTCTTGTTTAATTCCTTTTTAAATCCTCTAAAATAATTTCAATCGCTGGAAAATCAGGTAAATTTCAACGTTATCGACAGATATATTTGACACAGATTGATTTCGATACAAAAAGAAAACTTTGCTTTGGGGACTGTAGCAGCTTTTCGCTGGTTGCATTTCTACTGTTAATTCGATTGCATTTAATTTTGGACGTTTGTTCATCCCGCCATGTCTTTGGGATTATTGGCAGGTGAATCAAATGAGGCCGCTTCGTTTCCTAGTCAGAGTTTCCCTTGTGCTGGTCGTCATAGTGGGGACTTTTGTGGACGCTGCTCCACAAGGACAAGATCAGGATGACCAGGACAAAGTCCCAGAACCCCTACAATTGGACGAAATAAACCCAAATGGCCGCATTGATGATCTGGATGACCAGAACAAAGTCCCAGAACCCCTTCGATTGGACGAATTAAATCCAAATGGCCAAGAAATCGGTCAGGATGACCAAAATCGAGTCCCTGAGTCCCTTCAGTTGGATGCAATTAATCCAAATGGCCAGGAAGTTGGTCGGGATGAACAACAGGAAAACGTCCCCGAGTCCTTTCAACTTGAACTGATGGAAGAAATAAATCCAAAGAGCCCCAAAGATGACCAGAATAAAATCATTCCCGAACCACTGAAATTTGATGAATTAGTTCCTAAAGGTCAGGAAATTGGTCACAAGGACCAGGAACAGGTCCTTGGTCCACTTCAATCAGCTCACAACGACCTTAAAGGAAATCCCAATGAGGGTAAATCAGGTGACAATGATCAACAGGAAGTATTAGTTGCGCCGGTGTCTCATCCTTCTGGTCACGGTGCACAGGAAGGAAAGGAAGTTGGACAAACCGGTCCACGCCAGGAATCCGAACTAGGTCACAGTGACCAGGAATCCGGGCGTACAACTGCTTCTTCTGACCACGGAACTCCAGTAACCAATCGCAATGCTCAGGAAATTGGTCAGGATTCTCGAGTATTGGGGCCAAATACTCATGTTGTCCAGCATGGAACTGGTCATATTAATATTATTCCCAAATCCGTTCTCGTTCCCCCCGGAGCGGTCACTAATGCCCCAGAATCCGGTCAAATTTCCCACAAATCTGGCCATGACGCAGGAGCAGGACACGGACAAAATGGTCAGGAAGTTGTTCCGAACGCTGCGCAAACCCTAACAATCCTGTCTGCATTTGTGGAAGATCTCGTGAAGCCGTATTTGGACCGGATTTTGTCGGGTTTTTTGCTGCGTCCGGCGGGCACGACTTCAAGTCCAATTGCCAGTACGAGTCCAAGCAATTTAAAAAATCCCAATGCCAATTTGAAGCCAAATGCATTTGGTCGATTCGCAACGGCGTACCGTAATGGCGGCCAGGGTTGGTCTCGACTTGGACCTCAACTTCCACAATGGTCACCAAGCCCACGTAAGTTTAATGCAAGGAATCTCGGAACCCCGACACATTTCCAAATTGTGTGTGAATCATCATTTTCTTCATTTTTTTTTGCACCCTGTAATTTTATAATTCGCATTTTAAATCCTTCAATTTCGTTTATTTTACATTTTAGAATTTCTTGGCCATCCGAACGGCCGCTTTTTCCGGAGGAACAAGGACGAAATTCCTTTGAAAGCTCCAGGCGGTGGTCCGATGGATTACTCGGGTAACTTTTTGCCACCACACGGACCAACTCATTGGGTTTTCCCATAAAAATCAACCAAGATGCGAATTTTGACTACACATTATTCATGTCTTTGTCTGCTGTATATAAAGTAAAGTAAAAGTAAAAGTAAAGACATGTGACGTTCAAATTGTACGATTATAAGGGTTTATTGTGAAAGCATAGTGTGAATCTGACTGAGGGTAAATTAGAGTGGCCACAATTGACCAGAATGTAAACCGGTTTCAACCGCGGTTGAACTCGGTCTTAAAACGGTTGCAAAAGAACGATGAGCACTCACGCGAGTGGCTGAAAGTAATACCAAAATGCATTCTCGAAAAAGTAAAACTATACAAAAACCTGAAGCTCCTCCCCTTTTTTGCATCTAGTTTGATTTTTTCCCTACACAGTTTTTGGCTTTGGATGCTAAAATTGTGAGTGGTGAAAAATGCTACTTGAGCAAGACAGAATGCACACACACATTAACCAGCAGCAGCAGCAGCCTCGAAATGACAATGACAGAAAAGAGCGAGTAATGAGGAGATTATGAGTAAAAGTGGGGAAAATGATGGAG
>JAIUND010003535.1:0-15443 GCA_034699125.1 Gisinianus flammeolus
TCTTTCCTCTACAAATAGCTTGCTCAATCGTGTCGATATCTTCACTAGTTCCTGAGATATGATTTTTTACTTTCGGGGATATCATTGTGGATCACCCTGTATATTGTGGTGGTGGTGACACACTGGCATCAGTTTATACAAGTCTGTTTGAGGTTCGAGGTAAAACCCAAGATAAAAGCATATGATTCTCCAGCTAAATTAGTGCGAATTCATAGTACTATATTCAATTGTCATTTTTAAATGTATGCGAGTATGTATTATGTATGTACTATGTATGGATATATGTTGCTTCTATTTTCCTCCATTGGTGTTTTTTGCAGCATCAGCTTAAACGAATACCTATTATGGATCAGAATCGTACATCGTTATCACAGTTGACGATAGCCTTCACTCAGTTTTTGATTAATAATAGCCGATAGCAAATATAATGCAAACTAATGCTGAAGTTGTAAAGGATTTTTCCAGGGAAAAGTTTGTAGAATTCTCTCCACATGAGACTGCGTGTTTTTTTTCGTCGAAAAGTTGTTGTTGTTGATGATGTGATGATGATGTTGAAGTAATACAGATATAGAACAGTGTTTTCAGTTTGAAGCAAATACAAAGTACATATGCATTAAATATAAAGGCTACTATATAGAAGTGATGATAGTTGATCAAACGGTGTGACTCTTGGTGTTTTCGTAAGTATGTACATGTGGGGCTTGTGACGTTTTGACGTTCGTCTTTCTGGAGCGTATAGGCTCAATTTTGTTGCGTAAATGATAGGCAAGCAAGGACATTGTGAATATTGTTGTCGACCATCATGCATAGGCAGATTTTGAGGCGATGGTACAAAAATTGTGGGGAGGAATGCTTACCAAACGACACTAGTCAAAATATTTAGATTAATGAGATGATGGCGATAACGATGAGCTATAACCTAACTTTATTTAAGGCACTACTCCATTTACTATTTCAAATAATTTAACTTAAATATTTATTATAACGGAAATATTATGAAATACCTGTAATGGGGAAAGCTTCACACAAGTAGTTTAAGTGGAACAAATCAGAAAAAATGCGGTTTTGAGAAAATGATTTTGCTCATCAATTGTAATATCGTTGGTTAAAATGCGCAAAAATAACTTACCAATTCTCTTTAAAGGCTCTGCAAAGATTTTATATTATTTTGTAGAGTCAACAAGAATTGATAAAACAAAAACAATCATTAAGTTTTTTAGTATGTATTTATTTATGTATTGTAAAGAAAGTGAGCGAAAATCGAACCAAAAGAATGTAAAGAATATGAAACAACCTGCATTTTTTGTAATACATAATGCTGCAACAATTGCTTATGATTTTGTGAAGTGTGTAATGTTAAACCAATCATTTGTTTACTGTTTTTCAGGAGTCATTTATGCACTCGCAGCAGTATGGAAGTCAGCAACAACATTCCCCACTAAAACAGAAGAGTACAGGATGTCAAGCCAAAGAGAAAAAGTCAGCTCCTACACCTGTTGCACATTTCGGTAATCTTTTACAAATACAATTTATTTTTCAGGTAGATTAGATACTCGTGTGCGGCGGGTGTGCGCTTGTTGACAATAAGCATGGACTTGATGAATTTCAAAAAATTATGAGTCAGATATCGGTAATTGGTAAATATATTGCACCTCGTGATGATCTGTGTGGTATTGCGACGGGAAATGTCGATACGGAGAAAGGAAACCTCTGTATTTCCTATACGATGTGGTGCCCATTCTGTAAGTAGTTTGTTTTAAATGTGTGTTACTTTTGTCTCCACTTTTTAAACTCATCTTTAACTCACCATGTAGCTTTGTATTCAAATTGTAAGTGCAACCAAAAAAGAAGGTTTTGTACTTTTAAAAGAAGTATGTACAATGTACATTGTACATAGTATATGCGCACCCTTATCTTGAAAAGTCAACTGTCAGTACGATACAGATAGTTTAGAGAGGCAAAAGGACCGACGTCCGACTATCTGTATCTAGTATATACCCGGTTAAAAATTCATAAATCATGTCCTGGTTTATTTGTCTTAATGTTGATGGATAATGGGATACGAGGGTTTAGGAGGAAAGTATTACAGAGTACACGGTAGGAAATAACAACACACAGTTTATGCTCTGATGAGGAGAGCAAATGTAGAAGGCAGCAAAGCGGAAAGTGTATGCTGTTTTGGCTATCTGTTGTGAATTCAAATATACAGTATATCCATATTTTTTCAAATGTTTCGATTATATTTGGAGACTAGAAATAAATTCTCTTCTCCTCATACTTTACGCATTACCTATAGGTATAATGTCATGAATATAGTACAATAAATCGATACGTTTCACTGCCAGTGGAACTCCATACGCCTTACAAGTGCGTGGAGAACCAATAATCGATGTAAAACTGTCGAGATTGCTTTCAGTGTTTGTTATGCTGGCAATGAATATGAAATAATTGTTTTAAAGTTTTACGTATGATTTGAAATAATTAGTATCACACTGAATTCTTTTCCAATCACAAGTGATCCCAGAGTTGAATTTGTATAAAATCACAGTTGCTTCAGCAAATGTCTATGCGAGTGCAATGGAGAATTGAAGGTAGGAACATGTGCAATAGGGGAAAGTAAAAATATATCTGAACTGCACTAATTGTAAGAATAAAATCAGTTTAAGAGAAAGCCTGTGCAGGAAAGAAAAGACAACAGAGGATTGCCATTCCCTGTATTTCTTCAGTTTCGGCACGTTTTTTGAACTGTCTTAATGGAAGCTATTTACTCTTGTTTTGTATATATCAGTGTGCTCAATGGATGTCGATGTAGACGTGTAGAGAAATTAGGAAATAGGGTAGGAGCCAATATGTATGAATACATATGTGTATGTGCCCTGACTGGAAATGGTATTGAGGTTGTTGAATTAAATTGTACTGGAAATCAATTGGAAATTCTTTATCCTAACTTACAAGCAGAGCCTTCGTGTATACATACATGTAGGAGGGCATGTTTAGTTTGTGTGTAACAAATGAGTTTTTGATTATTATGCTGGTTCTAAGCTATGATTCAGCCTTTGCATGAATCAGGGAATTCGGATTTCTGTACAAAATAAAAGTGCAATGTATTAAGTAATTACTAAAACTACAATATTTTTATTTTTTCAATGTTTTAAAGGAATAGGAACAGTCTATCAGCCAGCGGGTCCTCTAATTGAACCTCATAAAACGAGTTCTTCCACAATGCCGGGGATTCATTTACCGGAAACTGTACGACTACCACCCGATTTAAAAGTCACCTATCAGACACATCCCCCTGCAAGTGTTCTGAGCAGTAGTTCATCAGCATCTTCCCCCAGTTCTGGAAAGACGGCCCACTCATCTTACTCATCAAGTGGAACCACCAAACAAAGTGGAGGCAAAGGTGGGAGCCGAGGTCATCATAATCATCATTCGTCGTCGGGTTCTTCAACCCATTCCAAGCAATCATCAGTCATTTTGCACCAACCGTACAAATCTTCATCAGTCTCTTCGGCGTCCTCAACTTCGACATCCACGTCCAATTCAACCTCATCGAGATCAGTTCAAAATTCGAGTCAACAACAATCAACTCAACCGCAAGGAGTGAATTTCAATGTTTTTGGCTCTAGTGGTACAACAGCGACGTTGATGTCTGCTCCTGGTTCCTCAGCTCTTAATCAACAACAAGCTGGTGGGGGTCATCATCAATTAGCCGCCGCCGCAGCAGCTGCTGCGGCTGCAGCGTCGGTCCCTCCTGGAATGTATTATCCAGGTTTCGTAGCTCCTCACCAGTCACCGTTTACACCTTGCAAATATCCTATTGTACCACCGGATTCTTACAGGTATGTCATTTGATTTGTTTATTGTTTATTCTATCTTTTTACATCATACTAATAATATTTGTATATGTCTATTGAACATGTATTTGCATTGTGTATCTTTTTCAGAGCACATTCCCCATATCCAAATTCGTTTTTATATGCTCCGGCGACTCCGCAACCCTCGCCACAGAATTTCTACATGACACCTTTTTACACTCCACCAATGACCCCAACATCCACGCCTGTTTTAGGTGCGGGTCCTCGACCAATGATACCCACACATCATTCTTCAGCAGCTGCGGCCGCAGCGTATTACCAATCAACAGGAACTATTCCACCCCCTTCAATCCCACCACCGACGTCTCATCATCCAAGTTCATATTTTGTTCCCACACCTGCTGCTGCTGCTGCTGCACAGTTGCAGTCTCATCATTCCATACCCTCGCAACAATCACCAGGTTGGTCCGTATTATCAGTGGTGTTAAGTGCCCAAAGTTGGGGAAAGTTGTATTTTGATGGGGGAGTATTTACTATCAGTATCAAGTTATTATTGTCAAGGATTTGTCAGGGAGAAATGTTGACTTTAATACCTAAAAATATTTATATTCATTGTATGTAGTTGTGAAATTAGTTGCTTTGTTGAGTAATGACAGTGCGTTGAATGGCTTGTAATCAATGTTTTTTTTTTGTATTATTACGGTTCTTACTACCTATTATTAGGATTTTGAAAAAAATGTTTCAATCTTTTGTTGAGATGTTTTAATTTATCATAACATTTATGCGATTTAAATTGCAATTCTTGCCCTCCAAACAATGTAAGAGTAATAATAATGCTACGGAGCGGGTTATTTGCTAATATTTGAGTAGTATTTATCGCTGTTGGTAGTCGTTGACATTTTGAAAGCAACCTAGCATTTGGTTTAATTACAGGACAGCATGCTGGGCGTCTTTTTCTTCGCAATCAGTCATCCCAACCAGCATGCCCATGTCCTACGGAATCTTGTCAGCCGCAGCACATGCAGAACAACAACAACAACAGTACCAACAACAAGTCCAACAAGCAGCAGCAGCTGCATACCAACGTATGAGAATATTTTCAATTTATTTGTAAATAGTTACTCATAATATGATTCGAGCTAAATTTATTTTTATTTACATGCCCAATTTGACCCAAAACATTTTATTTTGTTTCATAAAAAAAAATCTGTTTGTTTTTATTTTTTATTCAGATCAACAAGCATTGTATCAACAGCAACAACGCTACGCGGCCGGGCTCTACCCTCACATCGAGTAATAATCCTGTTTCAAACATTTCACGACGTAAAGACATTTCTCACCCTCCAGTTTGTACAACTCCAGCTCTGGCTGCTGATCCACCTAAAACTGTACAAAATGCAAGTGTTGTGATGGCTCAAGCTAGACAATTGGAAAGTGCAAAAACATTTACGGAACAATATTCTCTTCCCGATGACATAACAATCACACCCATTTTAGTTGTACCTGGTGATTCAAATAATACAAGTGGGACAGTAGTTCCCAGTAGTAGTGGTGGTTCTAGTAACGTCACTTCAACTTCAGCACAAAGTGGTAACATTGGTGGTGGTGGACAAAAATCTGGGAAGGGAGTGACTAATATGTCCAGTAATAAACCAACAGTCCAAAAACAACGGGACATTGTCCATGTTATTGATCCAAGAAGTGGTCAGACGACGACAATAGCTAAACATGTGAGTAATACGAGTAGTTTAAACGCGTACCTCCTCGCATCACAAAATAAAAATGTGAGCTCTGTCAAACCGAACAATGCTGGGAATGTCGGTAAAATGAATCCTGATTTAGATGTGATAGTTATTGCTCCCGGTCATCGTCCAACTGATTCTTCTGCTCCTCTACATCAAGCTGTCTCTCATTCTGGGAATCATCAACAAAGACAACAATCTTTACTAACAACTAATAAGAGTAATACAAACATAATCAGTAATAGTAATAATAGTAGTAGTAATACGAAAAACCAAAGAACTGCACTAGTAGATACAAATAAACCTACGTCTGTTTCATCTGTGAATTTAGTTCAGCCTTTACCACAAGTTCCTCCAACAAATCATCAGAATAATTATAATAACAATAATAATATCACTATTCGAAAAAGAGGTGAAAATCCAAAACCTGGAGTGAAAAGAAAAGGAATACTTGAATGTATTGATGGTTTACAAAAGAAAAAGATGAGGCTATTAGAAGAAGAAAATAATACCACTGGAGGAGGAGTGAATGCAAATAAAATTCTCCTCAATGGTTCGGATGCACAACTTGCTGTGTCTGCTTTGACAACTGGGCTTGTAACAACAGTAACAAGTTCACCTACCTCTACTACTGCACCAACCGTGAGAAAACCGATTCCATCAGCAGCTAGAGCAATACCCCGAGAAGATATTTTTGAAATGAGAAATTCTACGATAGTAAATGAGAGGGAGGCAATGCTAGCTGCAAGTGCTCTAGTTGTCCCTCCGAATGGAGCTCGATTTCGACTATCCCCACATAAAAATGGAATGAAGAAAGGAAGAGGTTGGCATGTGGATTTGAATTTAAAAGGAATGACCACAACTAGAACTGGATCAAACGTCAAAGTAACTACAAGAAGTTCTGCAGCAAACGCAAAGATTAAAACAAGAAGTTCGGCTAAAGATGGTCCCATTTATTTTTCAAGTCACTCATCAATTTCACCAAATGGCAGCAGCAGCACCAATAATAATAATAATAATCAACATAGTGGACGAGTTATAGATACATCGGAACAACGAAGTCGGAATCGGCTTTTGAGAAGACGAATCAATCATAATATTGGGAATAGTGGTAAATTTAGTGGAAGTGATTCAAGCAGTTCTGGTGTTCGTCTTGTTCACAACATGAATTCGGGTTCTAGTAATCCATATAGTTTGGGACAGCATTTGAATATAAATCTTTCGACAAGTGGACGATTTGGTGGGAGTAAACCAAAGAGTCCAAGTTCCATGTCTTCACCCGGTAGTTCAGGAAGCACCGGGAGTAGTAATAATTCAAATAGTAATGTAATTCTACGGATACCAAGGGTTTCTTCTTCATCTTCGTCGACACCTTTAACATCAGCTGGTCACTCTATGCCAACTGCATTGTACAAATCAAGTGGTAGTGGAATGGTGGTTGACAGGGATTCTAGACTGAGATATGGACATGGAATTGAAGGAACATCCATGATGTTATCACCATTTAGCAGAAATGTAGTTGTTGGAGAAGCTAGTGGACGATATAAAGCTCAGATCCCTGGTAGTATGGTAAGTTTTTGAAAAATGATTTTATTATCTTTCAAAGAAAGTATTATTGAATGTTAAATAATTTGTTATGTGATTTTCAGGCTGTACGATCCATTCATCACAATGCATTGAAGAAAAGAGCGATTGTGAAGCCACTGAGTCCAAATGTCATGAATGGTGCACTTCACTCAATGATGATGTCAAGGCGACAACCTAAGTGGTCTAATGTAAGTACTTAAGTACATATGGCATGATTTTTTTTGCCAACTGAGTGTAAATTCTCCGTGACATGCTTCTTTACTTATGTTTGACTTTGATGATTTTTTAGGGATGGCGATTCGAAGGAGAGCCTTTTGAAGCCAAAGTTTATCTACGGGTAATTAGAATATGCTGATTGCTATAATATTACAATCAATGATAATTATTTATTACAATCTAAAAAATCGTTTTTGGTGAGACTTTTTATTTTACAAAATGGAGAAAGTTGATGCTCAATTACATTTTCAAAATGTGCTATGATTTAGAATGATGATCAACCTTCAGTTCGAATATGCTATCCAGCGATGAGGCATGAGGGTGGTGATGTGATTCAAGCCAGAGACTGTGTTCTATTAAAATCCGGTCCAAGGAAAACAGGTAATTAAAATTTCTTATTTCAAATGTTGATAATCTGGTAGCTAAGAATATGGATCCTTTTTTAATACTCACATGTACGTACAATCTATTATCCACTACAGACTTACCGTTCGTTGCCAAAGTGGCAGCTCTCTGGGAGAATCCTATCGATGGAGAAATGATGTTTTCTCTATTATGGTAAAGATTTTGTAAACATGAACATGATGGTTAACTATATTAAGTAGTTACTCTTTGAGCAATAAGAAATTTTGTCAACTATTTTGAACTTCATCTCAACAAAACTCAATTTGAATCAATTACAGGTACTACCGACCAGAGCACACGGAAATGGGTAGAACAAGTGAGGACATGCCAGATGAAATATTCGCTTCTAAACATCGTGATTGCAATTCTGTTGCAACAATAGAGGACAGATGTTATGTTTTAACATTAAATGAATATTGCAGGTAAGACTTGAAGGATAATATTGCGTATGTATTTTGTAATTATATCAACATTTTGAAATCATTGTAAAAAATTGGAAATTACTTACATAAACTTTTGCATTGTGATTAGATACAAGAAGCGTTTAAAACAGCTCGAAGAAGGGATTACAGCAAGCACACCAGTGCCTTTAGCAAATTCTTCACAGACGAACGTGAATATGGCGGCAAATATTGCTCTCGCCGTTTGGTATGGAATTCAAGGTGACCAAAGAAGAGTTCCTGCCCCTGGAAAAGTTTCACCCGAAATTGTGTTTTTTTGTCGCAAAGTGTACGATTACAGACAAAAGCGCATGTTGAAAAATCCATCCTAGCATTTGAAATGGTCTTCTTTCTTTAAGTTACACTTGTATTTACCGGCAGTGTTCGTCCACATCATCATTTCCATCAAAATAATAACGCAACAATTTGATTTACTTCTTTTGTTCAGGAAACAACAGGTCCAAAGAATTATTGTAACCATAATGTAAGTAAGTGAGTGTGATTTTTATCGCCATTGTTTTTAGTAATTCCATCAACCAAAGAAGAAAAACTCTCCCTCTTTTCATCTCTACTTCGAAGAATGAATTCCAAACGCACTATTAATTATTAGGTCTGTCAATTTCCTAAATTTAAATGAATACTTAGTCAAATATTATTCTTATTACGGTGGTTTTTTGTATCAAATATTTTAAGTTTGGATAGTAATCCATCTTGTCTAGTATTGAACCTTACCCTATGTTAAATACAGATAAAGACAAAATCTCCGTCATCACAACTAGCAGTGCTAATTTAGCACTTGATTAGTGTTTTGTGTAATCGAATTTAGACAACAAATTATTCTGTAATCTTTTTTTGTTTATTTAGTGATTTAAAATTTAGTGATTTAAAATAATACAATTTGAGACGTTTTCTGAACACGAAAAGTTTTTCCTTGCAACTTGTAATTTGTATTAAAACCACACTGTGTAATCACAGTGGACTTTCATTTAATTTTTATTTCTACTATCCTTCTCAACAATTTCTTCAAACGACATATGGCAGAAATTAATTTACAGTCTTCCTTAGTTGGTAGTTCAGTAAAAATTACTCTATTTGTGGCGCTTAACTTTAGCTTACTGCTTCCAGTAGTTATAAGTACTGATATTACGTGATGTTTTGAAAGTTGATAGCGATATTGTGTAGATATTATTTTTTAAAAAATATACAAGCAATTCTGTTTGTAGTCAATAATTTTTACTTTACCATTCACACTGTGTAGAAAATGGTATAATCAATCCATATAAGAAATCAAATTTAATTCCTAACATAAACAGCAAGACTTGATATGTTTAATCTGTATTGTCATTAGAATACAATAATGTTACATGTAGTATTTATAAATAATATGAAGAGAGAGGTGCTACTAGAGTTAGAGTAAAAACAACAAATATATATCTACCTATCATACAAAGAACCTGCAAAGTAATCAGTGTAATATAAAATGTGAATGTAGAAATTATTACTTGAACCTGAATTAATTAATTAAGCAATACAATAATACGTATTATTATAAAATGATTATGTGTATATTATAATAACTTATTCACAAGTAGTTATTATTATTGTCAGTATATTTACGAGTAAAAATTACACAGTGCAATCATTTGGAATCAGCAAAGAGGCAAAAAAAAAGTTGACAGTTTTAAAAATGGGTATGATCATTAATAACTGATGACATATTAAAAATTAAAATAGTTCAAAATTTATACAACACTTCGAAATTGAATTTCGATTTATTATCTATATGTTTAAGTTGGAATCCAACTGTTGGATATGTTGTTTTCAAAACCTGATAGATTCTGAAGCATTTTATTATAACAATTAAATGGGAAAAAATGATTTGTAATTGAACGACTTTGGGAATTTTTCATTTCTATAGATTGCCTTTAACGAGATTCATCAAATACATATTTACGATGCTACTAACTAATAGTTTGGAAATAATATTTTGGAAATATTATTCCTAAGAAGTTTTAGATGATTTTAAAAGGAAAATTTATAGTCGCTGTTAGCTGTTTTTTATGTCGCTTGGAATAAGAGAAGAATTGTGTATGTATAATGCATCTGTTTTCTCTACATAGTTTTTTTACGTAGTAATTCAATTTTAAAATGAGTCTGTATGTTTAAATATCCAAGTATATTTTATCTACACTTAGTTATCACTATTAATCATGAAACAAAATGATACAATGTTGAAAGTTCACGGACACACATTCTGCATTGAGTTTAACATGTTGAAAGATGTTATTAATAATTATTATTATTACGCTGCTACATTGGTTGAAATATGTTTGAGAACGAAACATACCAATAATGTTTTATTTATCATTATTATTTATAATATTATATTGAATTAATCTAGAGTTTTCGCCGTTCGGTTCTATAATTAAAGAGTATAAATACTTACCACATCTATTGATAACTAATTATTAGTATTATTATTATTATTATTATTATATTTATTATTATTATTATTACGATCGTCGTATATTGTACGGGAAATAAAAAATAATAGTATTATACAACAAAGCTACATTTATTATACATGATTACATATTATCTCATTGTATTAGTAAAAATATTATGCGTTAAAGTTCTCAATTCAAGAGAGGAAGACAGACAATTTATTCATAATATCAATATTATTAAGTAAATAATTCAAGTAATTTTAACTACATAATATCGTATGCCTATACTATTGCCTACCTATAGGTACATGGTGTATAAGTATATTATTTAATATTAAATATTCTAGTTTTACTATATATACCTGCTAGAATTATTTATAATTGTAATTGTATTTGTTTTCAAGTTAAAAAAATTGTTGACAGTTTATAGTTTATGGGGAAGTCTTACAAAAAAAATACCTTATACCTACAACTCCGGGCGTTAATAATATAAATAATGATGAAGAGGAAAAAATAAAATAATTATTATCATTAATTCACGTAAATATCTTTCAACTTTCTTTTATTCCAAAATGCCAAAGTTCATTGGTCTATTGGATCATACATTTGTCCTTTAATTACCATCATTTTGTAAAATTAATTTAAAAATTCCACAACAAGAATTTGTTTCCGTTCGTTACTTTGTGTTTTTATACATTACATATGTATATCGATTCAGATTCACTCTTCCGTTTTAAATACTTGTATTGTAATAACAACTGAAAAGCCTTCATTTCAAAGTTGTGCTCGTTTTGTGAGCACAAAGTGTTCTCAACGACTTGTTTTTTACCATTTGGTAAATTCAAGCCCGGGAATTTAAAATTATTTGCAACTGGGAATAGACTGACTAAAACAATGAACTGTTTTTGTAACTTTGAGTCTTTGAACATTCAACATTCACGAGCTCATGTCTCTTTTATTCCATTTTACTTTTTCGATTTATTAAACTTGAAACTACAGACATATTTCTGTAAGACCATATATACTTATGTATAAAGTAAATTCATATGGAAAAACGAATGCAAAAAGGTATAGTTACACTTTACACTGACAAAAATCTTTGGACAAAATTTGCATTTGATTTTCAATCGTTTTCCTCCTCGTCAAAAATGTATTACAATACAGAATCCCTCCAATTTGTATTGTACATACACTAGACGACTTTTCAACAATATAGGTATATATATTCACAACGATTTCGTCTTGACTTTTCCTCCTGTATCTCAACTTACTTTCCTCTCCAGTTCATTTGACCAAAGGAAATTCTTGTGAATTCTCCAAGTCCATCTCCACATTTTCATAATTTCAAATTCAATTTGGATGCCTAAAAAGAAAAAGGAGGAAAAAAAGAAACAAAGATTCACGGCGACGGTGGTGACGTTCTTTCATATTTTGCGCTTTAGAGGGATTAAAACAAGCTGGAGTTGAAACTGTACGGGAGAATTCGGTTCGGTAGAAGAGTCTGAAACGATGGCATTCTATAGCTTTTCTGGCGCCGCCAGAAAAAATGTCAATGCAAACTCAAATGCACTTTGGCTGTTTGACACATTTCACAATCACAATTCGTTAATTCGTACTGGCACGCAGAAGAGAAAAATATCTCATGTGGGAAAAAGTCAAAACACGGGATTATTCTCCGAAAGCAAAGATTTAAAAGCATCATTCACTCAGTGAATGAAACAAAGAGGAAAATACAAAGGGCGCCTTTGCACAAAACGATAGGGAATTTAATAGTTTTTATCTTGTACAGTGACAAAATGTAATCTAAATCTATATAGCTACTATAATGGTATTTTTGAAGTATATCAATTTGATATTATCAAATGATTGGATATTGAATGATTGTATTGTGAATCGTGATTCACACAGATAGTCTAGCGATATGCAATGGGATTATCAATACATTATAGTTTTTGTGTAGATGAAAAGTTGCTGGACAACTTTTACAAGTGCATCATGTTGTTGTTGTTGTATGGTATGTACTGCTGATAAAAACTTGACTTGAGTGTTGAATCTTGGATTTTTTGCATTATATGGATATGGAAATGGGAGCGCAGATATACAAACGATATATATGATATTTTGTACAGACTTGTTTTTCCCTTCTCAAAACATTCACACATTATTATTATTTTTTCTGAGTATATTCCACAGAATTGAAGTGAGCTGTGGCTGTGGGAATTCAAATGTCATCTCGGGATTGCTTTCTCATTATTTGTGTGTTTTTTCTAATTCCAATAGAAATAGAAATAGAAGCTCACGTAAAAAGCCATGGAGTTACGTCCAGTTAAAATTCCCATTCCACAGTTATATAATTATTTTTTATTGTTTTGAATTTTTCATTTTCATTTCATTAATTTACTTAAAGGCAACTGCGAATTTTTATGCGGCAGCCGTTGTGGAGTACGAAGCAGATGTAGGAAGTTTGACAGCCGGCCAAATTCTTTTACACAATGTAAACAACTATGAACGGGTCATTTCCCAAGCTGCGACTCAGGTGAATACAGATAAACACAACAATACAATTAATATTAATCAAAAATTCAACTATGTTGGATTTACTTCTGGCTAGAAATCTAATTTGGATAACGCATAACGAATGATTGTGTGTATAGAAAACGGACATAATAGTTTTTCCTGAATATGGATTGACCAGCCTCGCATTTTCCCGTATTTCAAATGACAAGGAAACTGATGAAAATCCCAGAAAGAAATTTAAGCCATTTTTGCAGTTGATACCGAACGTGGGTGAAAATCCCTGTACGGATTCAACAAGCTCCTCCGAGGTGAGAAAAAACGGTAAAAAACAATAAGTACATCTGTGAGTGTTAATTTTAAATTTTTTTTAAATTTGAAGGTGATCACACGGATTTCCTGCGCTTCTCGTCTCAATGGAATCTACACGGTTATAAACCTGGGGGAAATCGCTCCATGCACTGAATTTCCAAACGTTGCTTGTCCTGATGATGGGGCTTTTCATTATAATACAGCTCTTGCTTTTGATCGGGATGGACAAATTGTGGCCAAGTAGCGTAATCTAATTATATGATACAAGACAAGTGTTTTTTTTTTAAATATAGATCCATTTTCAAGTTTTGTATAGTGTTAACTATTAAACAATAAAATACGTTTAAATATAGATACCGCAAAATCAATTTGTTTGCTGAGCCTCAATTTGATGTCCCAGCAGAACCGGAACTTTCATCATTTACCACGGATTTCGGTGTTCAATTTGGGATTTTCATTTGTTTTGATATTCTCTTCACTTTTCCAGCCAAGGAATTGGTTGGGGAAGGCATTCGACATTTTGTTTTCCCTACAGCTTGGATAGATGAACTTCCCTTCCTCACTGGTATTTCTTAACGAGTTTAGAATTTGTCTGGTAATTATGTAAAATGACGCAACGACAAATTGCAGCAGTTTCTTTTTTATTTCATTTGTAACTCTGTATAGCCATACAAGCTCAAATGTTCTGGGCATCTTCGTCATCTGCTACGATTCTAGCTGCTGGATATCATCAACCAGAGTCTGGGAAATTAGGTAGTGGAATCTTCAGTCCCTCGGGTCAAGCACTCAATTACACTTTTGACCCTGACTCGGGAACAAAAGTAGTTTACGCTCAAGTCCCCATCAGAAATGATCTGGAATCTTGGCCAAGTATAAACAAAAAACTGGTCAAGTCGACAAAAAAATCAGGAGGGACTCCATTGACGAAGAGTCACTGGTACTACCGAGAGAATTTAACTAATTACACAGTCCTTCCTATCAACATCTCATCGTCCAACGAAATGAGAACAATTTCCCTTTGCGACGGAAACTTTTGCTGTGAATTGAAATATGAAATGGACTTGAATAGAAATCATACCAAATCCCTTTGTGATACTGAGAGAGAACACCTTGTGCTTGGGGAGAACCAAGATCACAATGACATCGAGCTCAACACTGACAAATCCTCGTCTCTGCATTATAAGTTAATTGTATTGAATCAACCCAGGAAATTTTCTAGTCCGAGTGTAGTCCGAATGCTGGATTTACAAATCTGTGGAGTCGTTCGGTGTTTGAACGAATCAGTTGAGAGCTGTGCAGAGAATTCGAGGGAAACTGAAGAAACCCTTCCAGGTTTCACCTTTCTTCAGCTCCAAGCTCAACCCTTTATTACATTATTAAACAGCAACATAATTTCCCGACCAACTTTTACCTCTCTCGACCTTCATTTTAATTTGATCCCTGTCCAATTATTTAATGTGACCTACACGAATGATGGTCAACGTCTTACGTTGAATTCAAGTCAAACCCAGGATTTTGATATACAAACTCTTACGCTTTTTAATCGAGTCTACACATCATCGTTAAACTAAGCATTTGTATACTATATAATAAGCAATAAAATCAAACAGTACTCAATTGTAATATTGAATAATCTCCCTTCATTTTCACTGCCTGTTCATTGTCGAAAGCTTCCGGTTTCCCGGGCGTAAGGGGCTGTCCACAAACTGACTCAGGCAAGAGGGGGGAGGGGGGGGGTCAGCGAAAATCTGACAAAAGCTGACGTGAGGGGTCAGGCCCTATCTGACGTCGCCTGACATGGGGGGAGGGGGGTCCGCCGAAGACAAACGTCAGAAAAATTTTGATGTAGCAAAGTAGGAGATTAAAGGAAAAAAATTCAAGAAACTTACTTTATACTGATTTTGAGGCTTGGTCAGTAGATATTTTAACGATTAATCACTGTGTAGGTACCAATGTTTGAAA
>JAIUND010003536.1:0-15443 GCA_034699125.1 Gisinianus flammeolus
TCTTAAATTACTTTTTTCCAGTAAAAAAGGTTTAAACTTGTCCTAAAATATTCTCCATGTTCTGTTGTCCAGAAATACGCAAAAAAGTGTTTTACGTAAATTGTCCCTATTCTGGCGGAGTCACTCATATTATATAGATATACATTATGCATTTGATCTCAGTATATAGCTTGATGTCACAGTGGCACATGGTGATTACAATTTATAATGTTACCATACAAATTTTCTAAATATTAAGTAACTTTTTTTTGAACATAATGTGATTATGATGATGGTTTGCATGTGCAAGTTTTTTTTGCACAGGCGACTATGTAGAATAAGAGAAAAAACTAAACCACGCATTAAGAAAACAAGAACTGGTCTTTGTATTGTATTATATGTATAAAGTGAACTGATCTCCTATACGAGTTTTTTACTCGTATAATATTGTTTTGTAGCTTTGAGCATATATATGCACAGCATGCTGATAATCATGCACACATAATCATGTATTAATTTACTAAATATCTTCACATTACTTGCATAATTCCACCATAGAATGCCATGCGAGTTTAGATTTGAGATCCCCGAGTTGAAAATCAAAAGGTAAACAGTACACTGACCTGATAATGATGAGTTTGAATACTTAAAATTAAGCTCAAATGTGTGTCCACTGTATACAACACATTTGAAATTCCAAATCCCATATAGTGTATCTTTAATAAATTGTAGTGCATAAGTTCATCTGTATTTAAGTCACAAACATTTGTGCTTGTGATATATTGTTATTTATTATTATTATTATTATTATAGCTCTCGCACTATATTGTATTACAAAATGAGAGAAAACCTTGTGCAACTGTGAAGACACACATTTTTTATTTATTTATTTATAATTTATAAACTTTTGGCCTGTGTGTATACGAGAAAGGTTTTTGTTTTGTGTTTTTTGTATTTGTAAATGGCAATATAGCGATAGTATATTTTCTAAATGGTAAATGCTAATAAATAATAACAATAAGACTGAGGCAGAATTTAAAATAGGTGAAACTCGAAAAGAATGTGATGTTTGAGAATTCACAAGCTAAGTAATACAGTAAACATTGAGGATATACAACAACTAATTGTTAAGTCAATTTTCAGTTTTCTACATGAACTTATATAGAGAATATACAATGCAAATCTTTAAGTGTACCGATTGCCAATTGGAAAAATTAGAGAAAATAAATTAAAATACGTCAATGAACAGAAGCACATAGTTCAATTCACTGAATGACAATTACATGCACACGGACGGCTCTAATCCATACATGCAAACTCAATACTGACAAACACGTTACACATGGTTGGAGAAACTTTGTAATATTTATTTATTCTACTCATTACCTGGATTTCCCTCCTTGTTTTGTGTACAGTATATTTCAAACTTTGTTTACAGTTTCAATTTACATTTGTACATTTCTTCATGTGAGACGACAAATTAAAAATTCAAACTGAAACCTCTGACTGATTTTACACATGTGGCCTCTAAATCATTTCATATATATCGTACGTACTTACGTACGTATATAGTGTCCCAAGTCCGGAATTTTGATCTCTCCAGTTTTCTGTGACACTCTGGCAATGGAAATGTCAGACAGTTTTGTGAGTTGTCACTTGTGTTTCTCATACTTCTCAGAATCCAATGCGACTAATCATGAGCCCCGGAGGCCTTCAGAATTACCTATCTGTACTTGTAATACCTTGAAACATTTTCTGAAATCCTATAACATTCTGTCGGTTTTAGTGGGGCAGTCTCACTGACAAAAGTCTTGAAGAGTCTAGACGTGCATTCAGAAAATCCTGACTATATATCCACACACTTTCATGCTTGTGTAGTTATGGGAAAGGTAAAAGCGTCCCTATTTATATACCTATTTTCCAATTTTCTTTCATTCTTCCCCAAAAACTGTCCCTGTTTGAATGAACAACAACAAAGCCGTGCGAAAATGTGACACCGAGACTCACCGGAGGCTGTAGGCTATTTATTTACCATATATAGTTTAACTTTAGCTATACAAAGTTTTGAGACATGCACTTATGTATGTATCAATGCCCAGTTCATATGGGTTAAATGTGAAAAGAAACAGAAACAGGGAGGACCCAGAAAAATCCTTGTATACATATTTCCTATTTTGAGCTATCACTTACAGGATCTAGAGAGAAATGTACAAAAAAATTATATACATCCTGCTTAAATACTCTTACTCTTACAAAAAAAATGTAACAAAATATTAATATGAAGTTGTAATATGTAGGGATTGGAACTAATTCCAACCAAAAAAGTTCCTACGGATGTTCATATATATATTATTTTTACAGTTTTGTCTCACACATAATGATATGAATTTATTATCTCATTCATCCTGAAAAAGATTATTATTGGCTTTGCTTTGACTTGACTCCTTTTCATATGTTAAAATATGTAGAAAGAAGTAAAATGAGGAAATTCCCTTGTCGCTTTCTACGATTTAAATTGTGATTACATATTATGAGGGCTCGTAAGATAGTTTAATAAGAATGTCATCCACCTTTATAGTACTATATATACAAGGCAGAATTATTTTATTGAACCAAACATTGGACTCCTTTTTCTTCCCTCGTCTTCTTCTTCTAGACGTTTTTTAAATATTTGAGCAAAAAAGTTGTATATACGTTTGTATGTAATGTTTGTAATAGTTTGTATATATGTAAATTGTAACCCTCAAAGTTCATCGTCGCCTTGTTCGCAGAATCAAAGAGAATCAGAATGCAATGCAAGGGAATATGAGCTGGAAAGCAAAGGCAAACAAACAATTTATGAAAGGAAAGAGAACATGCGATTAACGATACACACGACAGATAAACACAAAAAAATTCTGTCTGAGTTTTCTATCTGTATACACAACAAATGTATATGAATTTGAATATGAGAGACATGAAAATGGTAGAAAGGAAGAAATTGGGAGATTTTATTGTAATTATATTGTACATTGTAATGGGGATGTGGGGATGGGACTGCCTCTTTATACATATGCATATGCATGTACATGGATTGGATAGGTGATGGGATGCGAGAATTACAATTATGATTACAATTACTAACAAAACTCTAGCACCAGTAAGCAAAGGATACTTTAAATGTTAAACTTGAGCCTCATATATATGCACATTCTGGTGTACAGGAGACTTATCATATGAAAATACAGAGGATTTCGAATGACATGTACAATGTACACCTATATTTTCATTATGATTTGCTTTTTCTTGTGTTTATGTGCTGTGTGTTGTTGTGCTTCCCCAAAGAATGCTCGTCTTGCTGTACACACATATGCACAAATATAAATCGTAAATGCACCGAAGTAGTTTTTGTTATAGGCCCATGAGAGTTTCTATGTATGAAATTCATGTATTCAAATTCAATTCAAATTTTGTAGTATGAAGAGGCTTGTTGTTATAACTGTTGTGTTGTTTATTTGATATACAATATACATATATAAAAGAGAGAGAGAGAGATAGAGAGATAGATAGAATAGAGATAGAGAGTCGAAGCCGACTGACTTACTGCCGTTTCCATTTGGATTTCAAATGTGTATGTGTATATGTATAGTATGTACGCATTCTTACTATGGCAGTTTGAGGCTGAGGAGAACAGGTGGATTTGTGTATGTGCCTTCTTGTAGTGTAGAATGTGGACTGTTGTACAGACTTTTTGAGCTTCTCGTCCGTCATATCATATCATCATTGCAATATCCCATGCAGAGTAAGAGTAAAGGAAGGGCTCGGCGGCGACTACATTGATGCATATGTATGTATATATTTACTATTGGATTTGCCATTCCTTTTTCTACCTCCTCTCTTATACCTCTTCTTTTTTTTGACGAGGTGAAGCTGCTGCTTCCACTACACACAAACACCATCAGCAAGCAACAAGCTGGACCAAACCAGACCACGGCGTTATTGTACAGTTGACAGTACAGCAGGCAAGACGAGAAGACAAAGTGCACTAGACGCATTGAAACAGTTATATTATACATTATATTGTATACATATATACTATATATACCTGTTGCCTGTAGGAGTGGAGTGGACCACAATTTGAAAAGACGCATCACATTATTATTATTATTGTTTTTTATAATGTAATATTATATTATAAACACACATCTATACCATCTACAATCTACATACACCATATATATCTATAGATTGTTGGCCAAAGTCATTGGTCATTGGATTGGATTTTTTGGATTCAGAGATCAACAAGAGAGAGAGAGAAATAACAAGTTTTTTTCTGCATCTCTCTCTTCATCTGACCCGTTACGATACGACTCACTAGAACAAGAGTTTCTTCTCAACTTGATTCAAGTAAAGTGTTGGCTGTTTTGCATCTTGGAATCTCTCACATTTTGGGGCGAATACATAGTACCAAGTGTGTAGTGTATTAATGTGTATATCTGTAAAAGTTCTCTGTGCACTTTAATAATAATATAATAATTATATTGCTATTGCTCTCACAGAATCTTGATTTTTTTCCTTCTCTCTCCCTCGTTCTCATGTTATTTTGTTTTATATAAGTTGACTATAACTCCCTATATCAACATCGACATTGAGTATCTTTGAGAGAAAAGTTTCTATCTCTCATTCTCTCTCTCTCACCTCTTCAAGTTTTGAATTAGTCGTGATCTTTGAATTATACTCAATATCATATTATACTCACTGGATTTTCTTCTTCTTCGTCGTTGTCTTGTGTATTGTCATGATGTAAAGTTGAAGCGGCTAGTGGCTACTAGTAAACTAACTACCAACTCCCAAGTATTTGGCTACCACTATACTATACTACTACAGATAAAACTTGTATCTTTCATACATACACCCTTGTGTGTTTGGATTTGCTGAGAATTTTTACCTATCAGCCAGTTTTCACATTGCTCACATACACAGTGCAGTGCATCTCTCTCTCTCTCCCTCACTCTGTGCTACATACAATCGAATTTTTTTAGTGTTAATATTCCTTTGGAGAAGATCAAGAGGCCATTTACATACTTCTTTTTCACTTGGACTTGTTCTACTCGTTCCATTTTATGAATCATAACTTGATTTTTTCAGTGTTTTCTTTCGATGAGTACAGAAAACATCCAAATCCACAGTGTTTCCGTCATCTATACAATATTTATTTTTAATATAGACAAAACACATTTCCGTTTTGTGTGACAAACTTTTGACAACAACAAACTCTGTTCCGGTTCACAATTTTTGTGTTGTTGTTGTTTTATACTATTTGGCGAATTCCGATTGTGAGTTTTAATAATAATAATACAAGTGATATTCTTCACAAAAAATTGAAGAAGCAGACGAAGAGAGAAAACCCAGGATTGGAAATTTTATTATTCAACTTTAACAAGGAAAAAAACAAACAAAGTGGAAAAGAAAAGTTTACTGAAAAAGGATTATTCTAATGTTATCAGTGAACAAAGCTAAATTCGGAAAGTTAATGTGTCATCACAATGATAGTGACAATTTGGGAAATTGAAAATCTTCAATACAATAGACAAATCAACGATGGAGTTCAAATAGTCAAAGTTGAAGAGCATCAAAATCGAAATTGTAACCGTAAATGGACTTTATGGACAATTTCTCAGTGAAAATAATCTATGGAAAATTATTTATTATTACTACTACTACTACTACTGTTGTGACAGAAGAGGGAAAGAACAAGTGATAGTGACAAATATATATCGATACGGCTCTTAACTTGTCCTAACATTTACTTGTTTTCATATACCAATACCAGTACATATTTTGTTTTGTTGAACTTGATTTAGTGTGTGTGCTAAATGCTAAAGTTAAAAACTGCCTATACGTGTGTACTTTTTTCTTATATTGTACGTTGTCTACATCTTCAATTCTCCAACTTGAAATCCGATCAAAGTGACTACAAAAAGATTTGACGATTATTACTCACATTTTCCTTTTATTATTATTTAAAGAGCACAAGATAAGCTTGAAGCTTTGAAAGCGTAGAAAATCTCTATACGTCAGTTGACATCATTTGTTCGTCAAAAAGATTTATTGGATATTTTTCCCCCTCTATTGTGAACTCAATTTGGACACTTTTACGGATTATCAAGACATTTTTATTTGGATTTCCATTTTGTTTCGTGGACTTTTATCCTTTTTTTTTGGTAAGAACTCAAATGCAAATACAAACATTACCGCAGTCCATACTAAAAATACTAATAATACTAATTTTAAATGAACATTCTACTATACTGTCTTCCCTTTTGATGAATTTCTGCGTATGTATTACATATGAGGAAACATGGGAAGAAAATCTAGGATTACGCTTTCAAGAGATTGCAAAACCAAATTGAGAAACCAAATTTTCGAAATGTGGTGGAATTTGAAACAGAATACAGACTTAATTAATGAGTACACCCGAGATTGGATGGAGAGTAGTTAGATAGAATTCTTAAACTGTGCTATTCTACATTCTACATAATTTGCAAAAATCTTGTGTAGTTTTCAGTTGTTGTAGCGTTGTAGGAAACACATACAAAAACTGTATACTGTACATTACAACTCAGATTGTACATACACATTGTAGCAAATTACATGTTGTATTTTTTTCTAGATCGTATAGCATAGAGTGTAGGACCAGCAATTATTTTGGTACAGTTCATTAGAGCAAATTATAATTTAGTACCATTCTCACGTGTATTTACTATATTTACTACTATAATATCATTATTATTACGATTACTATTGCACTTTTTTAAGCTACAGTTTTTTTCTTCTTCTGTACATATCATTCGAGTAAGAGTAAGTGCTATGAGGGGAAAAAAAATTGGTTCGCTTGACTTACATTTTGAATTGGTCAAATTGAAATTAGAATTGGAATTTGTTTTGGTGTGGGCGCACCTTCTTATTATAGCTAAACAACAGGAGGAAAGAAAAGAAATATATAGAATATATGTACTTACAGAGAAATGAAATGGAAGAAAAAGAAGAAGGGATTAAAAAAAAACCATGCCATACCCACTCGGCCGACAGCTCAAAAGCGTACAAAAACTATACAAAAGTTGAAGCCGAAAGCGGCATTACAATTAAAGTCTAGCCGCTTGAACGTCATATGGTTTAAACTTTAAAGACATATTATATCGTAGGTATGTATAAAATGAAATGTGTTATTATTGCTGCTATTATTATTATTATAGATGTACACACACAACTTGTGTATTAGGATTTGAAATTGCATCTCGCTTCATATATGATATGAATTACCTTTGCTCGATTTGGATTAAGATTGGAAATAAGAATGTGATTGCTTCAAGTCAATTTTGAGTAGAGAGAAATGAAATGATGGCAGAAAACAAGCGTCAGTCACATGATATAAATATTATTATCATGATTATTACTGTAGTAGTAGCACTACCACTACAGAAGCTCTATCAAACACAAAGCCAATTATAATTTACAATCACACTTACCTTCAACATATGATAACGATACAATTTCCAAATAACCCAAGTTATTATACGACAATCCCCAATATCGAGAAATATATTATAGTATTTCTTTACCACTTTACCCCTGATGCATGAGATGATGATGATGCAATGAATTATTTGAATATAATCATTACTAACATTATTATTATTACTATTGACCATGATATAGTTGGACTAACAAGGAGTAACTTGCTTGAATGAATGTCGTCTCTATATATTTTTATGTATTTTTTTGTCTACAATGTAGATGTATAGGCTCTCCATAAATGCTACATATTCCACAATATAATGATATCATTATTATTATTATTATTAGTATAGTAGTAGTATTTGAGTATTTGTGTAGTAAAAAGTAACAGTATGAGCATTTTGGAGTGTAATACTCCGTGCTAATTGGTAATTTGGAAAGAGATTTGATACGGCTTGACACTACTAGCACACACCAGGCTAAAAATATCTACTGCATACCCAAATATTATTATAATGTGTACAATTTTAAGTTTTTTAAACGAACGTCTGTATTTCTCTGTGTGTGTGTGTGTTTTTGTATATATATATATATACATTTTATATATATATGCATTTTAATCATCTCATGGGTCAATTGTGCAATAATAGAAATATCCTCATAGTAACAATAAAGTATGTATGTGATATTGCACATTTATATGTTGACTGCTCAATTTAGATCCAAGTTTACTCACATAATACACGTTATTCTTTTTCTTTCTTTTTACTTTTGCAAAATCATACAGCATGTCAAGTGTTGACTATATAAAAATGTATAAATATTTTATTGCTAAAGAACTAATCGTGTTGCATTTATAGATGTAAATAGAACAGAATTCACTGTAGGGTAACGAATGGAGAGATATTACGCATTATATTATGTAGACATATTGGATTGTGAGTGCGAGTACTTTGTTCTTAAAACAGAAATAGACACTTCCATATTATAATACACATGAGCATTCAGTAATGGAAAATTGTAGTATAAAAAAAGGATATAGAACAACATGTTATAAGTTATTATAATAAACAGGAGAGTAGTGTGTGACAGACAATTTAACATTTAAAGGCAAACAAAAGTGATGGCTATATAATAATTGAATTTTATTCGCCGAGTCCGTTTGTGATGTGATACAGGTGTCTCTCTCCTCCGTTCCTTAGTTCGTCGTTTTTTTGTCTTGATCTTTCACTATACGACGACGACGACGACGACTTTATCCTACATAATATTATGCTATGACGCGATAACACAAGGTTTGCTCCAATTACATACTCGATTCTTCTCTCTCCTTGTCAACAACAAAAACGTACTTATTGCCTCATAAAAATCTCTCAAGTCAAGTTCTGCATACTGATTTTACAAGTGTGCATATCAAATTCGACATATAATCTTCAATATATGCGTATAGGGAACTTTATACAGTGTGTAATGTAAATGTAGCAAACGTAGAATGTGCGTATACATGATGATCTGACGCTCCATGAATATGAATTGGATTCAAAGTAATTAATTTATAATCATGATGACCAATTACTAAAAGAAGATGGACAAGGAATCAGGAATAATTATTGAAATTTGAACCAATGATAAGATTTAAGATTGAGATTTCCAATCCCTTCAACCAAATTCTCTGTACTTTGTACAGTATCGTACAAGCTTACTACTTTTTTGTATATCGATTTCTGCCATCTTCATCATCATCATTAAAAAAAAATTGGTAATATTTATTGTGGGAAAATGAGGATAGAGCCACAAAATATACTTACATTTGACTGTAGGGAGAGTCGTTTTTGAAAAGGAAATTCCTCGTTCAATAGCAATATATAGTAACAAGGATTTTGTTTATGGACATTCGGAAAATTCCACTCATTAATATTCCACGCAATGCGAGTCCATGCAGCTTCAAAGTCCATGTAATCTGTCATATACATGTGAGATTTTCATAATACAAAACATAACAACAACAAAAAAAAAACCAGGTGAATCTTTTGAGCCTCCAACTCTCTCTCTCTCTCTGGATGCAAGTAAAAGAAAATTCCGTATGTATTCGTATAATTATGTGATTTAAACGTTTGTACATGAGATGAGTCACTCTCTCTCTCTCTCTACCTACACATTTTTTTTTATTGGGAGGAAATGTATCTGACGCATCTTCCAGGCAGAAACATAATTGTTATTATGTATACGCTCAAATGCAGTTTCAAGTTCTATGTTTTGATGCAAAGGAGTTGGATGGACGGACGTGGCATAAATTATTTAGAAGAAGGCGAAGGCAAAAAACAAATTCCTATATAGTTTACATCGTACAAAATATTTAACACTGAAATTTACGCGTACATTGTTCGGTTCTAGTGTGTGGTTGTGTTGTGTACAAAAAAGGACTAGGGAAATGCAACTAGACAGAGAGCTCTCTGTCTGGGATTTGTCTGTGCGGAACGCATTGTGCTTCGTTGCTATGTGTAAATCCGGAGAGTTTTTTGTTGCACACATTCTTGCATGTAAAAAAAAAGCGTCAATGGAATATTACGCACTTTTCCTCTGATCGCGTTGTCAGTCTGGATATTTTATGGGAGTGGGGTGAAATGTTTTTAAATTTATTGAAATCTTTCCTTACACTTTCCATGTGTGTGTGTTCTACTGAGAAAAAATACATGTTTATTCTTTGTGTTCTTTAGTACTATGCTTAAAATAAAATGAAAAGGAGGATAAAATGTACGTGATTCGTAATGATACCGTAAGAACCGTAAAATCAAATAAAAATCCAAACGTTCACCTTGAAAAGTTTAGGATTGAGAATTGAAGAATTGAGAATTTGAGAATTTGAGAATGGAACTTTATTTATCTATACAAAATGAAATGTACAAAATTGTCATTGAAATATTATATTATATAGCTTTCACACGTTATATTTTGATTAGAACCAGTAACCAGTGTCTGTAGAACTTTGCGGTAATTTAAAAAAAAATCATTTTTTTTTTGACAAAATTTAACAAGAGCGAGATTGTTGATAGCTGTACGAGCATGAGTCGGCAATAAAATGAATGACCAGCATGAATAATGACGTTTTTTTCCGTATTCTTTCTCTTCTTCTTCTTCTTCCAAAGCTGATGAAAATAAATTGATGAAACAGAGGACAGGAAATCATCTTGTCTGTTTATAATGTGACTGAAACATCTCTGTTAGCTCCTTCATCCATTTTTATAGCTCTATTTTCCTCCCCAGATATAATTTTTTTCACCACTATATCGGCACTTGTGAATTTATGCGAGCGTGTTGTGTGTGTGTGTGTGCAACTGACAATGAATGACTGAATGGTGAAACTATATAGGACTTCCGATTTCGCTATCACCACTCAAATTAGCAACGATTATATTTCCGAGTCCGTGTAAGAGATTGTAAAGAGTTAATTATTTCACAGTTAATTATTGGGGCAGTTAATTGTTAATTGGTGCTATTAACTTTTTCAGGGAGCCTTCACGTACTTACGTACAAACAAAAATCAGTTAATCATGTAGATAATAATAATTCTTGCTTAGAGTGAGTGCTTAGAAAACCAAGTAAAAAAAACATTAAAGACCTTTAAAAAATGATGGGCTGTACACAACTCAATTGATGCTGGATCTTTTCCTTTAAAAAATCTCATGCTGTTCAAATTATACATTTGAGATTACCTCAAATTAATCAAACTCCGAACCATCACATCACCATTTGCCATGAGCTCTGAAAACCAAGTTGCACACACACACACTGCACTCACACAGAGACACAAGTTACAAATTGTTCATTGTGTGGAGAGGCTAAACTCTAAACTCTCCATGCTCAATGCTTATGCTTCTCCACAACTTGTAATTATGATGATGATGGTCTCATTTGTATCTTGTACTAATTGCTAGATGAAAAGTATTATAAAAAGAGATGAAATCCAAACATATATTTGTACAAAGAAATATATCCTTTAAATGTGTACAAAGTACACACATTTCACTTGAAACTTGTAGTGTATGTAGCGTGTTGTTTGTATGTAGTAGTTTTGTACAAATAGTTAATTACTCTAGCGTTAAAAATGATTCAATGTGAATGACGTGAATTTTTTCATCTGAGACTTCTCCTGGTTGCTCTTGCAACTTTTGTGTAAAGGTTACCTCAATTTCCCTGTAGTCTCCACTATAAATATGTACATGAAAAATTGTGTACATGATATTTTTAGGTTATGCTTGTTCAATTCTAGTATAAAATTAAATGGAACCTTTGAGGAACAAACTGTGTACATTAAGTGTGTGTGTGTGTGTGTACACATATAAAATTCACTGTATTATACTCCATTGTGTATGTGTATGTACACAGAATTTGCAAAATGTACACAAAGTACCAACTGGCTGACTGACGAGTGTGTGGAATCATTGAATTAGTTTCAAAAAATTATAAGTTCAAACTAACGGATATTACGGGGAAAAGAATAAGAGATTCGCCAAAGCGTGTAATGTTAACATGCTGCGAAATTAGAGCAGAAATCCACATACACACACATCATCTTGCAAACTACAAACTCCTCGCAATGTTACATATTTAGATTTTTACTATGAAAATGCATATTTTTTTGGTACTTACATGTACAATATTATGCTATGAACATGTTTAACATAAAACTTCAATTCGATCGGGAAATCCCACATGTCAGCGAGGTTTCGGTTTTTTTTCTCTTTTTTTTATTAAAAAAACATGCTATACTTTAAATATATATATATAGGACAAGTTCGTTTATGTTATCGTTTTGATTTTGAATAGGGAAAGAAATGTAGTACAAAATCATTTGGAATCCATAAAAGAAAGATGGGAAATGGTACATGTTGTGTGTTCTTGTAACGTTGTAAGATCCTCTCTCTCTCTCTCTCTCTCTCTCTGACGAAAAATTCACAGGTAGAGGATACGGAGTGTACAACAAGAATTTTGGATTTTATGATGCACCCTGTGGTGATTTAAGCTAAAATTACACGTATAATTCATACTTGTACACACAATCAAAGCATGTTAAGAGAAGATAAATTCAAATAATATAGGCATGAATGGAAAACTGCTTGGATCATGTTGCGAGTCTCACAAACAACAAGAACATATGAAGAAGGAAAAAGTACACATAAAAAAAAATCGCGAATCTAGAGTAAAAAAAATAAATAAAAGATGCTCACTTACACAAACAAGTTCAAATGCTTTAAATATAAATGATATATATAAAAATGGTTAAAGTGTTCACTTAAAAACTGAGCAGTTGTCCGAATACATTTGCACACATTTACATGCATTTTACAATATCATGCATATGTTATTTTTATTTCTATTATATTTGTGAATTGGTATATGAAGGATTGCTTTCAGCTTCAGCCCTCATTCTGATTCCAATTCCATATCAAATATAGGTACATATGTAGTCATCATATTGTGGTATTTCATATGAAATAGGTAGTAATAGGTACTGATGAGCTCGAGGAGTAACATGGAGGTAACATGTAAAAGATACAGTCGAGTTAGAGAGATGAAGTCGTAAAACATATATAAAGTGTAATGAGCTCTTTTAGAACCAGAAGTATTTTATTTATGAAGAAAAAAAATCCAAGCCACCCTGTGGAAGAGTCAATGATGAAGATGAAGCGGACAGTGGAATGAGATTCCATCATTTTGTGGTTGGAAATAAAGTCTTTTGAGGTAGGAAAAAATATAGAAACTGCAAAGAAGAAGAAAAAAGGTTTGGTACATTGTACAGTACGTTTTATGTTGTGATGTTATGAGAGTAATGAGGAGTTGAGGAGGATATAGCGGAAGGAAAAAGAAAAAAGAGTAGTAGCAAAAGAATTCTACATCTTTGTGTGTGTGTGTGTGTGTGTGTGTGTGTGTGTGTGTGTGTGTTCCTTGATGATATACACGATGTAAGTAACGTTTGCATTTTGGCAATCTTTTTCATGATCAAGACCAACATGCTTTAGAATACTTTAAGATATTACTTCATTTCATATGTGTGTATACTGTATAGATAATATCTATTAGATATCGTACAGAGGGAGAGATACTCTGTGGGCTATTGGCTTGTCGGTCACAACAATATAAAATGATACATACAGATACTTACATGCATATATAGTGTACACACGTCTTCGTCGTCATCGTTTCGGTCGATTTACTTGTGAGATTCACATCTCATCTCACCATGTCATGTAATCTCGAAGAAGGTGTAACGTGCTCGAGTTCTCACTGCCATATACACTATACATCACATGGAATGTTAAATGTTGTATTATTATTGTCAGTGTCATACTCTGAAGCCGGTGACTTACACGTTAGCATTAAATTTATATCGCTCATTCTTCTGTCCACACATACGATACACACACACACACTGGGTTTTTGTCGTGTATATGTCAGATACATTTCAATTTTCAATGTATAGAATCTTATACAAACCGTAGTTTGTATGAGAGTCTGAGAAAATGAGGGAGTCTTCCACTTCTCTCTCTCAAATTCCAATTTTCTTTCACATCACATATCAAGACAACGGCAAAACCCACCATAGTCCAAGTCGGTTGTAACATGAGGAACTAATCGTTTTCCTCTCCTCTCTCTGCATGTGCATATAGATAAATCCCAAAAACTATTGCGACATTAAGAGCAACAGGTATATTATATATTATAAGGTATGTAGGGAAAACAAGGAATTGAAATTCCTTAGAGAGGTTTTAAAGTCCATAGCCATAGTGCATAAAATAAAGTACAAATTGTGTATTATCCTTTTACCGGTTTTTTTCTTCTTCTTCATTTTATTTTATTTGAACATTGAAACATTTTAAATTTTACAGCTTCACAAGCTATTACCTACTATTAGACTAGTAGATTAGCTATGTATATAAATATACGAGGTGAACTTTACATATTTTACAGTAGAGTACTTTATATATTCAATGTGCTATATACGAAATTCGTATGACGAATAGAGGGACAAGGGACATGTGTAAGAAGATTTTGTCAATCCTTTTGTATTTCAAAGACATTTTTTTTTGCACACACACAGGACAAGAAGTTTGGGATTAATAAGTAATTTGAATTTGTTCACAATCCCCAAGCTGCCGTTTTAACTTGTCCAAGCATTACCGATTATTACAAAAATGTTTTTCCAACCAATTTGACTGTGTGATGTTATGATTATTGTACGGAATGAGATTGAGAACTCTGTCGTCATGCGTTTGACTGTGGGAGACAGACAGAGATAGAGAGAGAGAGACGGAGAAATGAGATGGGACAGGAAACATTTTTTGGTGACGGACATATCTGTATCTGTGTGGTGGTTTGAATGTGTTGAAATGATTATATTCAGGGTCCTGTTATCTCATCTCATCAAAAGTCAAAAGCATCTCCTACCTTTCATCTTTAGAAACTCTATAAACTCTATATACCTTGTCTCTTCCTTTCTCTGTATGTATATATGTGTAACTTGTCGTCGCCGTTGTTATTCGCCGTGTCTACTCTGACTCTGACAAAAAAAATCTATTTTTTATTGTTAGTTTGCTCTGGCTATTATTGCCGATTCTCTGGCTCTGGCATTATGTACAGTTGGATTTAGTTTTGGACTTGGTATAGATTTTTTTTTTGGACATTCATCTACGGAGATGGACTACACAGAATCCAGATACAGATATATAAATTATATTGCACTATATACCTACCACAGGATAACCATAAATGAGCATGAGAATTTAAACTTTTGGTGATTACAGTTGGATACTAATCAAGTTACAGCGGTAAAGGGAATGTCCTATCGACTCTTGTCTGTATATTGTCGTAAATAAATATGTGTTTGTTGTTACGAAACATTATTTTTGGTTTACGTGGAATCACACACAAATACGAAAAACAAAACTTTTATTTTATTCTTCAAATGC